>APFE030437465.1:13729-32721 GCA_000404065.3 Pinus taeda | reverse complement strand
AAGCCAGCTCGTGATGAGACCTCTCATTCTTCAAGATGAAGTGTATCCTTGGATTGTTCCTCTGAAAGTTGTGATTTCCTTAGCAGGGAGGAAGTCATTGTTTTCTTTAGATAGCTTTGGACGACAATGATAGAGTTTTTGGAAGTAACTGTTCTACAGAGAATCTTTATTTTGTTATTGATACCTTTCATTGCACTGATATAAAACAATTTCTTCACTAAAGTTTATTTTCATCAAACTTTATGAAGTTGAAACTAGTGTCCTATCTAGGTTAGAGTCTTTAACTGTATCTTTCAATAATAAAGATCAATTTTCCAAAAGATTTGCTATCTATACAAGCGAAAAATCAAAATCTGAAAGAGAGTTGGTGTCTTTTTCGTAAATGCCTAATGTAACCATTCACAACTGGTTTTATTATGAAAAAGAAAAACTATTATTCTACAAATAGAAGAATAATCTTCTATGGAAAATATTTCTTAAGAATTTGTCCATTGACAGGCAAAGAGTCTCTTTTACCTGTTAAATCCTGTAACACAAATGTCGATGGACCTAAGACTTCTACAATTTGAAAAGGACCAAGCCACATTCTTTGAAATTTTGTATGTTTCCCCTTTTCTTCGTGTGCCTTGTCCCATTTTAAAGCTAAATCTCCCACCTGAAAATCTTTTTGGTCATTATATTTGAATCAAAAGAGGATTTTACTAGTGCCTGATGATGAGCATGCGTTTTCTTAGCTTGTTCTCGTTGTTCTTCTAATTTGATTATTCCATTTGCCTTAAGTGTAATGAGGAAGTTGGTACTTCATCAATGTATTGAACTAGAGACAAAGAAGGAATTGCTAAATGAGTCGGAAGAACTACTTCTCTCCCATAAACTAAATTAAAGGGAGAAGTGCCGATGGAAGATTTTCTCATTATTCGGTCTGCCCATAAAGCGTATATTAAAGATTTATGCCAATTTTTATGATTTTGGTCTACTGTTCTTTTGATAACCTTGATTAGGTTTTTATTTGTAGACTCAGCTAACCCATTTCCCTGTCGATAATAATTGACCGAATATTTTGAATCCTCTTTTAAGTGCAAATTCAGTCATTGCATTTCCAGAAAAGTATGAAGCATTATCGAACATTAAAGCGGAAGGTAATCCAAACCTGGTGATTATAAATTGATCTATGAACTCAATGATATTTTCAGCATTAGCCGTCTTGAGTGGAACTGCTTCTACCCACTTAGTAAAATAATTTGTTGCTGTAAGGATATATCTATGCTACTTGGAAGAGTGAGGAACGATCTCACCTATTATATCCAATCCCCACTGACTGAAAGGTTGGTCTATGTTAACTGGTTGTAGCGGTAAGGATGGCTTCTTCTGTCTCCCAGCAGTAGTTTGGCAGACTTGACATTTCCTCACATAACTGTGCAAGTCTTTGAATAACGTGGGCCAGTAATATCCTGCGCACACGATTTTATGTGCAGTAGCATCTCCAGTGTAGTGTCCACTTGCTGGCCCATCGTGGAGTTTCGGCAAAACTTTATTAGCTTCAGATTTCTCAAGACATCTAAGGAGAGCAGAATCGTAATTCATTCTAAAAAGAATATCATTTATGAGCTGATATTGTTTGGCTTTTAGTCTTAGAGCTCTTTTCTTAGTGTAATCGAGGTATGAAGGAGCATATCCATTCTTAAGATAATAAATGATATCAGCATATAATGACTCTTCATCGTTTAGGCTTACCTCGCACACTTGTACCTCTACAGATGGGATTTCAGAAATTTGCGACGCTCTAGCCAGCATTTTGCAAAAGCCTTGACCTCTTACAATGTTTGCTGGTTTAATTTCTATGTCATATTCTTGTAAGGCAGTTACCTAATTGGCCCTCTTCTCACCCACGTCCTTTTGTACTAGAAGATTCCTTACCACTGGAAATGGTACTATAATTTTGGTATGGGTTTTGAGTAGAAAAGGTCTGAAGTATTTGATCGCTTTGAAAACATCATAAGCTTGTTTCTCCACATTTGAGTAATTTAATTCAGCACCTTGTAAATTTGAACTGAAAAAAGCAATTGGTGCTTCCGCCTTTTCTTGATTCGTTTGAGTGAGTATTGCAGCATATGACTTATCTGAGGCAAATGTGTATAAAATAAAAGGCTCTGAAAAATTCGGAGTTGCTAAAGATGGAGCATTAATAATAGTCTGTTTGATCAGGTTGAACACTTCATGTTCATCTTGGCCCCATTTAAAATTAGAGTTCTTTTTTATCATAGTTTGTAAAGGAGATACGATTCGTGAAAAATCTGGAACAAATCTCTTTACAAAATTGATTTGACCAAGGAAAGATTGCATGTCTTTTTTGTTATGAGGTAGGGATATTTTAGAACTTTCTTTGATTCTGTCAGAGTCGATGTGAATTCCAAATTTTGACACTATGAATCCTAGAAGTTTCCCTTCACTTAATGTGAAAAAAGATTTCTTTGGGTTAAGTGAAATTTCGTACCTTAAACATTGTTGGAAGATTTGCTTCAAGTCTTTGAGATGGTTGCCTCGTTTCTTGGAGTGCACAATTATATCATCCAAATAAATTACTATAGATTTATTGATTAAACCTTTAAAATGCAATGTCCGTGGCTCTCTGGAATGTGGCACCAGCATTAATCAAACCAAATGGCATCTTTCGATATGCATATGTGCCCCATTTAGTTCTGAATGTGGTCTGCAATTGATCATCAGGATGTACCAGAACTTGATTGTATCCTGAGAATCTATCCAAGAAAGACATTAATTCTGAGCCTGCTACTGCCTGCAATATCTGCTCCATAGGTGGTAAGGGAAAATTGTCTTTTTGACAGGCTTTGTTGAGATTGCGAAAGTCAATACAAATCCTAATATCTCCGTTTTTCTTTCTAACATGTACCATATTGGAGACCCATTTAGAATGTCTGACAGGATAGATTATCTTGGCTTTCAACAGCTTATTGAGTTCGGTTTTTATCTAATTTTCTAAGTTGGGATGAATCTTTCTCAATTTTTGTTGGATAGGTTTTTCGTTATCGATCATTGGAATAGTATGTTGGATGATAGAAATGTCGTATGTTTTAAGTTCATCATAATTCCAAGCAAAAACGTTTTTGTATTGTCTCAAAAGACAAATATATGCTAGCTTTTGTTCGGGGCTAGGCCAAGGCCTAGATTTATGTTCTGGGGTTTGGCATCGGTTCCTAGGTTTATCAATTCGTAATTCAAGGTTGAACTTTGGAGTTTCGAATTGGTAGACCTTTTAAATTGATCTTTCAAATCGTACAGGTCTTCTAACTTGACCACTGATTTAGGTATAGCATTGTGAGTGCTATCTTGTTGTAATTGCCGATCATGTTGATCTTCGTCGATTATTTGATTGGAGTAGGATCCTTTAGAAGTAAGGAAATTTACGATATCAGGATCGTCGTTGAATATTATCCAATTTGTGATGTTTTCAAGAATAGAAGGTCTAAAGATTAATTCTATTGAGAATCTATCTAGACTAAAATCTTCTGAAGGAATTAGCTTAGAAGCTACGTTAGCTAAAAGATCAGCGCTTGCATTCTGGAGTCTAGGAATTGATGAAATATTGAATGCTGTAAAATGCTTAGTCAGATCTTGAACTAAAGATTGATAGTGTTTTAAATGACCTGACACACAATGTATAGTATTCCGTACCTGTCTGACTACAATTTCAGAATCTCCGAAGACTTGGAGGTACTTTATGTCTAGTCCAATTGCTTTGCACAGCCCTTGAACTAAAGCCTCATATTTTGCTGTATTTTGGGTACAATCAAATTCGAGCCTGCATGTTAACATGATTTTATCTCCTTCTGGACTAATTAGCACACATCCTGCTCCTGCTCCTTCGTTAGATTTATAACCATCAAAAAATAATTTCCAAAACAAAGATTTATTTACAGGTTTATCTAAAAAATTGATACATTTTGAACTATCCGTTTGAGAAAAATTTTCGACTTGGGACAAAACAGAATGTTCTAAATATAAGGATGTATGAGCATTAAAATTGCCAAGAAAAGAATCCGCTGAGTAATTGCCAATTATGCTACTGTTATATGCTGCTGGTTCATTTTCCCCTTCTAACTCCGTTACTATGTACTTCTGGTGTAATTCTCGTTCAACTTTTATTTGATTTGGTTTACCATTGTAAGGCAGCCACATATGCGACCTGTCAGTTGCGAAGTATCCATGCAGTTTTTCTGACCAATCCCTGCTAAGAATTAAGCCATAAAATTCAGGGATATCAGCCACTAAAATGTCAATCACTTGACATACCTTCGGGTTGGATGAAAACCTTATGGTTACTTGATTTAGCTCGCCGATGACTTTGACTTGAGATCGATCCAGCTGAATTATGCGAACATCGGATTTCTGTGGTTGAACATTTAATTTGGTGCATATGGACTTCGGTAAAATATTTGATGAAGCACCTGAATCCAGTAAACAATTGTGTACATTTTTGTTAAAAATTTCATAAGTAAGGAGAAAAGGGGGAGTATGAGATCTCGATCTACCTCCAATTAAAGCGATGTCGTTTGGATCAATCTTGTTAGTCATATTACTTGGAGGTCTTCCCATGTTCTAAGAAGCTTGAGAAATTACAGCGGCAGGCAAAGGTGCAACTGGCACAACATGTAATTATTTCATCATTATCTTTTGTTGATGCTTTAGCTTGCTCAATTCGTACAGAGTGATATTTGCCCTAGTCTTTTTCATGTCTTCTATGATATTGTGCTCCATTTCATCTGAAACGATCAGCGTTTTAGATGGAGTAGGTGAATCTGTTTGGACTGGGCTAGTTGGAGTCGCTTTAGATGTCGTTTTCTTTGTTGCGACTTTATCCTTTGTTGCAGAGCTTGCGCTCATTGGTTTTTGGGTAGTTTGGGGAGGATCAATCTGATTTCTACTTCGTGTGTTAACTGGGAATACTTTTTGATCTTCCTCTTGTGGGAGGATGAAATTCCACATTCCTTGTAATTCTACAACTTCTTCATCATTGGTTTGCCCTTCAGTGGCAATTTCCTCTTCCTCTTCCTCGGATTCAGCACTTTTTATAGCGTTGGGTGGCCTTGAATCCGTTGATGGGCCTCTTTTAAAAGCTCTGTAGGGCCTTTTTGAAGAAGTTTATGCTACTTGCTTTTTTATGTCGACCATTTCATTAGACATGGTCTTAAGAACTTTTTGCAATCCCTCCAAATCGAATGGATCTTTGCTTGTTTCTTCTTGGAATCTTCTTTGAAGGTAACCTTCTTAGAATTCCGTTCTTCTATCGCAGGTTTCTTCTCTAAGGCTATTATACATTTATCTACTGCTATAGCTTCTTTCATGTTTTCGGCAAGGGTTGTTTTATTAGCTCTGTCCACAAAGATTTCTATGTTCGATGGTAATGCAGTGATATACCATTCACATCGCACTTCTTCGCTGGGCTGGGAAGCAATAGAAATTTTGTTTAGAATTTTATTGAAACGTAGATTGAAGTCTTTAATCGGTTCTCTAGATTCTGCCCTAAGGTTGGATAGGTCGTTGATTAACATTGCCATAGACCTGTCGTCACCAAACTTGGTTAGAAATTGGTCTTGGAAGTTGTCCCAGCTGGTAATAGATCCAGAGGGTAATGAGAAATACCACGATCCGGCTATTCCTTGTAGGGTATAAGGAAACAGTTGAACAACAACATCTTCATTAGTAACCTCGTTGAGGTTGATGGATAGCATAAAGTTGTTTATGTGCTCTTCTGCTAGCATGCCTGCCTCGGGATTGAACTTAGGCAGCCATTTCTCAGGATGGGCCGGTATTTGACTCAAAGGTGCAGGCATTAAGACTGCCCCAGGATTGTTCCATGGAGACTGGGCCATTCCTGAATTGCTAACAGGGGGATTTGCAGAAGATGATCCCTGTGGTTGAGAAGATGAGGTGATTATGATCGCAGATGAGTGAGGAGGAGTTGTAGGGATTCCACTAGGTGGATTGATAATGGTCTGGGATGGAGGAGTAGATGGTTGACTTCACGGTGGAGAGGTTGAGATGGATGATGTTGATGAAAGAGTCTCGCTGTTGGACCCTTTAGGTGACTTCCTTTCTCTTTTCCTTTTGGGAAGAGGTAGTTCAGTTGGCCGAACACCGAACTTTTCACTCTAAAATCTGGTTAGGGGATGAGCAGGGTTATACTGCGAAGTCACGCTGCCCTGAGATTTATAAGATCTTTGAGGGGAAATGGAAAATTGCTGAAGTTTATGAATCAGAGATTCGACTTCAGGAGGTTCAATAATAGATTGCTCTGAAATGTCAGGATTTGTAGTAGCGGATGATGCTCTAGCGACTTCTAACTCTGGATTTAAGTGTAATGGAGAAGTCGGAGGAGGTCGGAGGAGATGGTGAGGGCTTTACTCTCAAAATGGTACTTTGATTTGGATTTACTTGCCATTCATAGTTCAGGCCCTCCTTCTAGCGCCAAATATGTTGAAGGCCCTGAAAATTGGGTCGACGACAAGGGGGATACCCGCCCAGTCCGGACCTTGGTTGGCAGCTCCTTATCCGTTTGGTATAGCGGTTCCGACTGGGGATATGGGACCAGTTTCCCAATTCAGTGTGTGTGTGTGTGAAAGATGGGTGTTTCTGTTCTAAATGGAATACTTATATCTAATCTAATGCTATTCTATTGTATTCTAGTAAACAGAAAAACATCGAAATTTACGCTAACCCGGGGTGTGATCTTTCTTCTATGCGATCTAAAAAGATTTCATACAATAACTAGTAATAAAGATCATTCAGCTATCATAAGAAAAGAATTCGATAAAGATGAACTACTTTGTATAAGAAGTTAGACGAAACAGTTGTTAAAACTTATCGCATAAATGAGCTATTCATACACTAAACATAAACAAATAGTTATCACAGTACAAAAGTGTCAAATGATAACTCAGACATCCATGCTGTCATATATAAACAACTAAAAACTGAATATCACTTTAACGCATAAGCAGAAATGGTTAAGAGATAAAAGTACCATTTATAACTAGTCCTACTCATGAGCTTCAAGCGACAATTGATTTATCTCTCATTGATTTAACATCCACTAAGAGTACACAAGTGCAACATCAGTAGTAGATACCAAATGAAAATATCAAATAAACCCTATTCCATTCAATCATCAAAACCTCCTCTGAGGGTGCAAAAGTGCATGTTCTGAGGACAAGTTTTTGATAAATTTCTGGACCCTTCTCTAAATGCATGAGAAGGGTTTAAATACTACTAACTAAATAACTTATTTACAGAAATTGAGGATTCGATTTAAATGACCGTCCTTTTTCTAAGCAAAACTATTTCTAAAATTAAATCTAATATCTAACTATTTCTAAATTCGCTCCTTAACGTTGCAAGCATTTAGTGTTTGCCTAAGTAGAGTCAGCTGACTGTCTTCCGTCTTTGGTTGAGTTAAGCAAACAGAATCAGCAAGAGCTCGCACTATCTTCTCAGCAAAATTGATGATATACTTGAGAGTCATCCAATGACTATGTGGCTTTACCATGTATGCCTGGTAATAATCCCATTTCAACTTGGTTAACCCTTGGATTGCTTCTGCTTTTTCTTTAGCCTTCTGTTTCCTGTTTGTTTCTATCGTTGCTTCCTTGCAATTTTCGAGGCTTGCAGGTGACTAAGTAATTAGAAGCCTTCCTTTTTGAGCAAGTTTTCATCGGAAACTACCTCTGTTTCTTGATCCGGGCTTCCCTGATGCGTTTTTCAACTCTTGCGCCTTTTTCTCTTATCGGGTATAAAGCTCAAAATTTGTAAAAATAGTGATTCCATGAGCTCTTGACCCTGAGCATTAAACTGTCTATTTCTAGTATCAACATCATTCAGTACCCATTCAACCATGGTTGTATATGAGAAAATTGTGATGGATGCCTCAGAAGAGTTCTGCGGCTCTTTCTCTCCCTTAAGTGGATTAGGTGTGCCTTCCGAAATGGACATTGGAGTACTGTCTTTCCTCCTCATAGTTTCCTACATACTGCCTTGTATAACGCTTCGTCCTTTGTTCCTGCAGTTTACAATTGAGGTGGAAATAAGAAAATAATGACAAGAAAACTTTAAATGCCGAAGATATGCGAAACACGCCACCTTACGTGAAATAGTTCTTCGAAAAACACAACACCATACTTCATTAACAACTGGAAACAACTCATTAATTCGCATTAAAGTGCATGACCAGTTATTGGCCTAAAACGTTTTCTCGGATAATGAGCCAGAACCAACTGCAATGGAGAGGTCTTGTGATTTTTCTTTGCGATATCGCAGATCGTTGTATCGCATTACCGCAATTTCATCGTGTTGTTTTATCGCAAGGTTGCTTGGCCGCAATGTCGCAATATCGCAATATCGCAAAATCGCAGAATCGCAATATCGCAAGATCGCAGATCGCCTAGTCGTTATAATCATTATGTGTAATTCATGTGATTTTTGCGATGTGCGATATGTGATGTCGCATATCGGCAATTTTAAGGTTTTTCAATGTGAGTGCTTCTTAATGCATGCGATGCGATGGAATTTCGCGTCGCAATTTCACGTTTTTTATCATTTTGGCTCATTTAGAAGGTATCCTATCATTCTTTGTGCGATGCGATCTCTCTTAAGGAGTGAATTTACTTTCTTCATTATGAATCTTAGGTTTTTTAGATTCTTCAAAGGTATTTCCCTAAGTCCATGATGTTGTAAGTTTCATCTAAAAGGAAATATAACACTAATTGATTTTTTAAATTTTTTACTAAGGGTCCCCACTTATTTAGTATTAGAAATAACACTTCATAAGGAGCGGGGTTGTTGGTGGCCACAACAGGGCCCCAAGAATCAAAACTAGTCTAGGATACTCTAAGACAAGAATATTCTATGGTGAAGATAAACTTCAGGTCCACAAGATTCGAATAACCGTAGAGCCATGGAAAGAAGCTTCATGAAAGAATTAATGAAGACAACAGAGCAGTTGGGAAAAGAGTAGATTGCCAATGGAGAATGAACCAACCAGTCAGACGATCAAGGTATTTTTCTACACAATCTCATAATGATTTCAATGATAGGCATGCCTATTTATTTTATCGTCACTGTTATAAGTGTCATATCTTTGGACATAAAGCTATTGATTGTAGAACGACCAAAGTTGAAAGAGATGAAAATCCAAGATATAATACGCATCGGATTTCTAAATCTCAAAACTCCACTCTCAGAAATTAGAATGTTTTCTCTCATTTTCTAAGTGAATTAGAATGCTTCAAACGTAATAATTTTGGGCACAAATCTAGTGAGTGCAAATGCAGGTTTGAATACCTGTCTAAGTCCCAAAATTTCAAACAAACATCTATCCAAAAGGATAAAAGGAGATGGAAACTAAATACTAAAAAGAGCATGTAGTGTGGACTCGCCTTGTCAGCTTAGAATCAGGAAAACAAATGGTATGTGGTTGGTGGTTGTTCCAAACATATGATTGAAGACAAAATAATTTTTTTCTCACTTAAGGTAAAGGACATAGGAATAAATGTCACTTTTGGAAATAATGCTCCAGCAAGAATTAAGGGTAAAGTTGTAGTTAGTCTTGATAAAAAAATAGAAGCACAAAATGTGTTGTATGTAGAAGGCCTCAAGCACAATTTGCTCAATGTCATCCAAATGTGTGATAATGGCTATGATGTAACCTTTTGATATAAAGACTATGAGATCTGCAACATAAAGAATGGAAAACTGGTGGGAAAATAAATCATAACCCACAATAATGTATATGTGTTTGATGATTCCAAGGATAATTGTTATCTAAGCAAAACAAGTGAAGAACTATTATGGCATAAGAGGCTTGGGCATATGAATTTTGATAGTTTGATGAAAATAAGCAAGATGGGAGTAGTGAGAGGATTACCAAGACTGTCAAAGCTCAATAACATAGTTTGTAAGTCATTTCAGTTTGGGAAGCAGACTAGGACTCATTTCAAATCAAAAGAGTTCTCCTCATCCAGACCTCTGGAGCTCATTCACAGAGACATTTGTGGCCCAACTAGAGAAACAAAATCAAAAGGAGAGAAGTATTTCATGTTGCTTGTTGATGATTTCATGAGGGCCACTTGGATTGTCCTCTTAAAAGAAAAATCAAAAGCATTCAAGCATTTTAAGAAGTTTAAAGCTCGAGTAGAAAATAATAAAGGCTTAAAGATAAAATTCTTAAGATCAAAAAGAGGGGGAGAGTACACCTCAAGAGAATTTGAGGAATTCTGTGAAAAGAACGACATCAGGAGGTAGTACTCAGTGGCTAGAACTCCTCAGAAAAATGTAGTAGAGAGAAATAATAGAACAGTCCAGGAAATGGCCAAAGAAATGTTAGATGAAGTAGGAGTGTCTCACAGCTTCTGGGGGAAAGCAACCCACTTAGCAGTATATATGTCAAACATAACTCAACTCACACCTAATAGTAATAAAACTCCCTTTGAGTTATGGAAGGGAAGACCTGCATCAGTTAAACATCTCAAGGTGTTTGGAAGCAAGTTCTTTATTAAAAAGAATGGAAATAATCCTGGGAAGTTTGATTCAAGCACTGACGAAGGGATATTGCTAGGGTACTCTATTCGAAGCAAAGGATATAAGTGTTATAACAAGTGGACACAAAATATTAGGGATTGCATCAACATAGTAGTAGATGAAGTAGGTTCACACCCTCAATCCTCTAAAAGTAATATGAACTCAAATGATGAAGAAACATCATATTTGAGGTCCTCTGATCTAAATGAAACATATTCAAACAGTGAAGGTGAGGAAGCGCGCATATCTTCAAGCCCAAATACACCCTCCAGGTATGTACAGAAGGAACATCCTAAGATTCAGATTCTTGGAGATCAAATACATGGTGTACAACCAAAAGGAAACTTGTGTTCAGTACAAGTTATGTGAATTTGGATCTATTATCATAGATAGAACCTAAGAACCTTTTCCAATCAAGTTAAGACAAGTTTTGGGTGAAAGTTATGAATGAAGAACTTGACTAGATTAAAAAGAATGATACATGGGAGCTTGTTCCAAGGCCGAGAGAGAAATGTTATTGGAACCAAATGGGTTTTCAAGAACAAACTGAATGAACAAGGTCAAGTAATCAGGAACAAATCTAGATTGGTCTGCAAAGGGTATGCCCAAATTGAAGGGGTAGATTTCAAGGAAACCTTTGCTCCAGTAACTCGACTAGAAGCTATAAGGATATTTCTTATTGTTTCCATCCATAAGAATATCAATTTTTATCATATGGGTGTGAATTCTTCATTTCTCAATGGATATTTAGAAGAAGAGCAGCCAAAAGGATTTATACTCACCTCCGATGAAGGGCTCGTATGTAAACTGAAGAAGGCGCTGTATGGATTAAAACAGGACCCTAGAGTTTGGTATGAATACCTTCAGCAAAAAGGGTTTAAGAAAGTCACAATTGATAATAACCTTTATGTAAAATTTGAAGGCAACCATCTATTGATAGTAGTTGTGAATGTGGATGATATAATATTTGCTAGCAACATGGAATAGTTGAGGCATAAATTTGCAAAATATATGCAAACATAGTTTTAAATGTACATGATCAGAGAACTATATTTATTCCTAGGTCTGAAAATTACTCAATCTCCACAAGGATTATTTGTATCCCAATCCAAATATACCAAGGAAACCCTGAAGAAATTGGAATGGAAGATTGCAAACCAGTCATCATGCCAGTGAATTAAGGGTGAAAATTGTGCAAAGAAGATGGAAAATTGCTGGTAAATAAGGTTGAATACAAGTCCATGATAGGAAGCTTCTTGTATATGACAGCTTTAATTCCATACATCATGCAAGCAGTGGGGATTGTGGCTCGATTTCAGTCCTTTCCACGAGAGAGTCATGTTGTTGCTGTCAAGTGGATTTTCAAATATCTTCAAGGTACATCAGAATATGGATTGTCTTATGTGAAGAGAAATATTTCAAATCGAATGCTTACACGGATGTAGATTGGGCTAGAAGCCTTGATGACAGGAAGAGTACTTCTGGTGTAGCCTTCATCCTAGGAAAATGCTTGGTGTCATGGGTTAGCAAGAAACAGACCTCCATTTCTCTATCGATTGTTGAAGTAGAGTATATTTCTTATGCTAACTGCTGTAGGTAGATTCTATGGATGAAGAAAACCTTGAAACATATACAGGTACAGTTGAATGATTCCATTTCAATCATTTGTGACAACACAAGTGTCATCATCATCTCCAAAAATCCAGTCATGCATTCAAAGACTATGCATATTCCTATAAAATTCCCTTTCTTGAGGGAACAGGTTGCACCCAACATTGTGAGACTTGAGTATATATCCACTAAAGAGAAATTGGCAAATATCTTTACCAAGTCACTGGTAAGAGAACCATTTGAATATCTAAGGTAGAAGATAGGAGTTGTGACTCCTCCCTCCAAATGACTTCATTTTGGTAGGTGGTGGTAGTTACTCAGCATGTTGAACTCATGTGAGAGTAGGCTGCAATGGTTCATGGGGAGTTCTCAAGAAGTATTCTTTACCACTTATGTCAAAGGGGGAGATTATGGTGTTTCCATCAATACCAAAGGGGAATATTGTTGGACATTTGATGGTGTATGGGTTGTTCTGTAAGGGTTGGCATTGATGTCAAACACAGGTCAGCATGATGATTGGGTTTTTGGGAGGAATACCATGGTTTCTGGAGTGCTTTGTAGAAAATCATCACAATAGAAGGCTTACTAAAGAAGCCAAAAAATGATGATTATAGTGATGGTCTAGATGGAATTTCATGGTAGCCACAGGCCTCTTGTATAGAATCATCACAGTAGCAGCCTTATTGAAGAAGCCATAAAATGATCACCATGGTGTTTGAGAATTTGGCTTTCCAAGCACAAAGTAGAAGATTCAAGGAGCAAAGCATTATAGAGAATTTTATAGCCATCTCAGAGGTCTCAAATAGACTCAAAGCCTAAATTAGACCCTATCCAATCCAAAGTGCTCTGGAAGATATTTCCAATGATATGTGGAACTTCATAAATGGATTCTTGGATCAAAAGATACAGTATGCTGAAGTTCAAGGATTTGAAGCCTTAGGAAGGAAGTAATATTAGAATATTGGAGGTCTGGGACATCAAAATATTGGCACATTGGAGATCTATATAACAGAACATCATAGGATTAGCACAAGTGGCACATCGGAGATTGGAACATTGGGATATTGGAACCCCAAATATTGGGACATCGGTACATCGGAGGATCAGGAAATTAGAATATCAAAAATTCTTAACTAAGGTACTCTAAGAAGTTGTCATGTCCAACAATTCCGATAGCATTAAAAGGGGATGAGTATTGCCAAACAAGATTAACAAAGGATCTTTTTGCAAAATCAAAGGTTGACTTTGTCATCTTCTGTCTCCTCCAATAGGACACATGGTAGCATGAGATTGGCTCTGATAATCTATAGTGTCATCTGATGTCAGTATGAAGTTGCAGTACAACTAGAAATGTGGCAGGCTGATTCAACGATATTGAGTGCCCAAATGTGCCAAATCTAGGTGACATGTTTCATCACTATAAAGGTGCAAAGTGGAGCGATGACATCTTATCGGAGGTTAGTATATCGAAGGATGAAGACCTTGGAACTCTAGAATAGATGGTTATGGAAAAGTTTTGATGGAGGGAGTTTCTGATATTGTGTTGTCTCTTGGTCATGTAAAACCAAAGAACTAAGAGTGCAGAGCAATAGCTAGGGAAGGTTGGCCCCTGGCAGGAACAAAACACCTTAGCATCTAAAAGCTAAGCTGCAAGTCACATCTCTCAATCCCATGGAGGAGAAATGTTCAAGGAGCTCAGTGTGAGAGGAGTTATAGACACTGGGACTGAGAAGTATCATAACACTTCACTAATGTGAAGCTACGATATGGAGTTTCTCTGATAAGGAAGTACAAGAGAGTTAAAGGATGTATGGGTCAAAAGCTACGAAAAGTAATGCAGGTACAGAGGAGTTGGTAGTTAAAATGGGATAAACCTGTAGAAGACTTTGTAATAAGAAATCGAGGACAACATTTGTAGCACAAACAAATTCAAGAGAATGAAGGAAGCAATCGATTGCTTTGCATGCATGAATGGTTGTATTAAATGAGAACAGAGCGATAAGCTATGAGATGTGTCAAAAATTTGTGGAGTGATAAATAAGAATGGTACTCTCGGAGGAGTGTAAAAGTCACCTGGGAATTAATTTCTTAGCATGGAACTCTATGCGGTCATATTAAAAAGCACTGCAAAGTCTATCTCTATTTCTACACTATGACAAGAAACTGCCAGAAGAGGCAAGTGTGGCAAGGGGATCCATGCCTAAGTACAATGGGCAACTAAAGTACAAATATCAGAGACTGCCTAGCCCAGAGGCCCTCAATGGAACAAAACCATCGCCTTCAATGGAGAAGAGGGGGGAAGTCAAACATAATGTGAGGGTGTTGTTCTGTGAAAGGTGACCATTGACAGAGAGATATTGAAGCATCGAGGAGGAATTTGTGTAATATAGCAGCAAGAGCAAAAAGAGGGTTGTGTGGAGAATTGCAAGGGTAGTGCTGAAGAGCAATCAGTAGAGACCCCTTGATAGAGGAGGTAGGGCTTAAAGGAAGTGTTACTGTTAGTAGCAAGAAGAGACCTTCTGCAAGTGAGCACATAAGGCAAAGTGCAGAAGTTGAATCCGCAAATAGCCATTGTTGGTATTTTACTTGCATTATTATATGCCTCTAGTTTCCAGGTTAAAAATTGTATGAAATAGTAGATCAGTGGCAATAGAAGGTTGATGTTTGCATACTGAAGAGGTTGGTGCTTCTTGGAAAGTTGGTGCTTGCTAAATAAAGGGGGTCAGTGCCTCCTATGAGTGGGTGATCACAAAAAAACAAATGTAATTAAGTGGGTGCTTAATTGGCATCATAAACAAACAACAAATTGGTGGTTTTTTACCTTTGGGTTTCCACATGAAAAAAATTGTGTCCAATGTGTGTTGCTCATGTGGTTGTTTTTTGAACATGTGTGTTTAGAATATTGTTGGTTCATTGTCTTTGTGATTGAATGCTCTCACAAGTTAAATAATATAATTAAGGGATTGTAAGAATAATAAGAAAAAGAAAAAAGATTCTTATTTCTTATTCACCCACCCCTCTTAGCAATAACTTATTTTAACATAGTTAACTAAGTACTACTAAAAATGACTGAACTATATTTTTATAAATTAGCAATCACACATGCATAATTAAACTCCAAGCTCTCTAACCCAAATTTACTGAGCTAAATGAGCGACAAGATCAAATTCACACTAGTTAACTGCCTCCAAGTTGCAATGTTGATGTGGAAATTTGATTTACTCAATTTGATTAAGGCTAAAGTCAAATTGAGCCTTTCTTGCTACATTTTTCAACACTCGCTCTTAGTAAGAAATGGATTTCCCACCACCCCTATCCTACACCTATGGAATGTATTGTAGAACTACTTCTCACTATTTGTATTGCTACTGCAACAATTGCAACTGAGAAGCATCCAAAAAAACATTGAATCAACTGTGTTTGCACTTGTTCACTGGGAAAATTATGTTGTTGTTGACTCTTCTACTGAGCCTCCTGCTCTGCCTTCAGCACTACTCTGCACTCCTTATTATCTAACTAACAATAATCCTCCTACTACTAAATATTTTGGGCCCCTGTAGAAAGTTAATGATCCATGAGGAGGACACCTTAATGGACCTTGCCCAAATTTTTGCAACTTTGGGACTAAGGATCTACATTGTCCCATCTCACTCCTGTAGGTATGGTTGCATGGATGGAAAATCTAACTTATAGAGGTTTCTCACTCTAAATCCAATGTGTTTCACTATCCCGATAGCTACATGTTTCAGGGAGGCTTTCCCCTTACTAAACATAACATCATAAGCTCTATCCTCCAATACCACTATAGAGATCAGGTTCTTCTTCAGCCCAGGTACAAACATAACATATTTGAGGTGAATATAGGAGCTTGAATCCCTCTTAAAGGTTACAATACCAATACCTATAGCACTACACCTCCCATCATTCCCAAATTATATATGCATCTAGAGATCCTTCTCCTCCAAGCTACAAAAGAAGTCTTGGTTTCCTGTCATATGGTAAGAGGCACCAAAATCTAGGTACCAATCACTCCCTCTTACTGTGCTTTCCAAGAAATAAAGGAGGGTGACAGGTCATCTCCTCCTACTCTTGTTGTAGGATCCCTGCTAGATTTCCTTTGCAGACACTTTGTTGCAAAGTGTCTAAATTCATGGTAGTGAAAGCACTTGATCTTTCTCAAGTCTTTCTTATTTCCATTGTTTTGGCTAGTCTCATCCTCACCTTGGGACTTATTGTCCTTCATTCCTTTTCAAACCAAATCAAATTTCCTCTTCCTCTTCTATGGATGCTACTCCATCCCTAGTATTTCTCCTAAATTCTTAATGAACCAAATCGGACCACAACCATTCCCAATTTGATAATTATTCCCTTCCATTCACAAAGTCTGGGTAGCTATTCTAGGATTTTGGAAGGCCTAAAAGACTTAGGCTCACCAAGTTATCTTTTGCAACATTCACCCAAACCCCTCCAAGCTCATCTTGAACTTGTGCAAATCTGGAGAGATATTGCGAAATAGTATCATTCTTCTACATTATAATGTTTTGAAGTTTGTCTTTCAAGGCCAAATTTCTATGGTCGCTACTATTTTTTAATAGCTCAATCAATTCCTTCCACATTGAAAATGGTGTCTCTTTACCATGGATATTTGAGACCACTTGGTCTCTCACACCTTCCAGGATGATCCTTCTTTCTCTAGCTACACCCTTCTTCCATTGGGATAATTTTTGTGCATCAGACCATTGAGGCTTTACAATGTCAGTTTGAACATATTCTAACACACTATTATTAGCAAGCACTACTTCCATGCAATCTTTCCAGACTATGAAATTTGATCTACCCTTCAAGGCATGCTCCAATCTCATTTTGTTGAAATTCATGCTACTAGATCTAAAGGAAAAAATGATACACTGAAGCTGCAATTCAAAATTACTGAAGAATAAATTCGAAACAATGGTTCTAATGTGATTTCAAGGCTCTGATACCATGTATAAATTTGATATAATTACAACTTCTCAAGAAATTAAACTAATATCAAGAGATGCAATTATACTTTATCGATCCGCAGAATGGAAATCACAGTTTTAAACAACATGCATTTACATGTAATAAGCAAAACCAAAAATACAATGTGATTTCTAGGGGAACCCAACTGGGAAAAACCAATCAATCCTCTTTGCATTAATGGGATGAATAAAGAATCTAATACATTTTCTAGCTCCAACTATGAGCTCAACCTATAAAAGAATAATTTTTCTCACTACTGATAAAAAACCTCTAGCCAAAACCTAGCCACTTTATGCCTGCATCAGCCTCATATTTCCTTATGAAAATCTTAAGTAAATTGGCCCCTATTATTTAGGAATTTCCTCCAAATTAGTTGCACAATTCCCAAGGATTGATCAATTGCATGCATGTAAAATTTTGTACACTCCAGAAGTATACAAATAATTTTACATTAGCCTTAATTCCTCCACTCCAACTAAGGAATTAAAATTTCATGCATGCATGAGATATTTTGGATTGATTGATCAGTTAATTGACATATCTCTAAGTTAGATTGTTGTCCCACTTCTCAATTGACCTTCAACTAACTCTACTATTGTTAGAGGTCATTTAAGTGAGTACAACTAAAAATAAATGAACTGGATTGCTATAAATTAGCAATCACACATGCATAATTGAACTCCAATCACTCTAACTCTAATTTACTGAGATAATTGAGTGACAAGATCCATGTCACATTAGTTAACTACATCCGATTTGTCCTGTTAATGTGGAAATTCAATTTACTCAATTTGACTAAGGCTAAACTCAAATTGAGCCTTTCTTGCTACAATTTTCAACATGACATGTAGCACGCATTAGGAATTCATGACAAGGAGGTTTTATGGTAACAAGGGTGCCTTAATGATAAAATTAGACCTAGTATGGGCGACCAAGATGAGTTACAAGGATGGTACCTGAGAATTTATGTGCTACATTGTGGTATGTAATCCATAAATGGCATATTTCGAGGAGTTTTATTTCCTAAGTGTATTTTTGACACACCTAGGCCATGCTTTCAAATATTATCTCTCATTTGGAACTTTCCAATGAGCTATTCTAAGTTCCAAATGGAGCATGGTATGAAAAAGTCATACTTAAAGTAATGTAGATATAGGCACAAGTTCCATCCCACTTCTAGGAGGCATAAATACTTGCTCAAAGATTAGAATTGAATATAGAAGTAGTAAAGAAAAATATTATATAGGAGAATATTCCATGGAATCAAAACTAAAATACATGCATCTAAATACTCAAGGAGTTAGTAGAAATAGGTGTATAGCATTAAAGAGGAAAAATTGCAATTATACTTAAAAAGTTCAAAAGACCATATCATTATACTCAAAGCTCAAAATTAGCATATGAATAGCAAATGGAAATTTCATGAAGAAAAAAATTCAATTGTACACTTAAAATTCCAATTTGAGTAGAAAAATTCTTCAAGAAATAAAAACAAGACCTCTAGTGGCCTACAAGACCATAAATGTCCATAATTGGGTAGAGTAACAGCTAGGATTTTCCACAGTGATCATTATTGAGTGTAGATTCTGGATCCAAAAGAGGATCCATCATGAGGATACAAAGCCTCAAGGAAATATAATGGAAATAGAACCATATATGTATGAAAGATGCAGTTCCATGGATGAGAAGCAATTGTGGGCTTAGAAACCCTAGGTTGAGGTAAATATCTAGAAATAATTTAAATTTTTTAATCAAATCATGACTAGAATATGAAGTTAAAATTATTA
>APFE030437462.1:0-10386 GCA_000404065.3 Pinus taeda | reverse complement strand
TGGCTATCTCAGGCATACTGCCTAGAGATGCCCTTGCTCTATGGACTTCCTTTTGTGCTTTGCCTATGAGCTCCATTTTCTCATGGATAGTCTCAATATACTGCCACTAATCTGTTATTGATTGGCCAATGTTGGTCCACAAAACTGTCATGACCTCAGCCACCACTTTGTCAAGGGTGAGCTCTTTCTCCAGCTCCTTTATCTTCTCTTTGAGAGCTTTTATTTCTCTCCCTTTTTCAGCTACATTCTGCTTGGATTTGTCATATTTTTCATTTAGCTTAGCTAAATTCTCCTTGGCTTCATTTAGCTCTATCATCTGGGCTTCTAGGATCTTGATTTCACTCATCAACTTCTGCATATCGAGGCTCGGAGCCTGCTCTAAGGTTGGTGTTGGTGCTGATGTTGATGGAGCTGTCTACCCTGTGGGAGGAGCAGCAGTCTGTCGGGGCTCCTCAAGGTTTATGATCTCTGGAGGGGGCTGAGAAGTTTGACCTCCTTCTTTCTGCTGTAGGGTTGCCTGCAGTGCAGCCTCTGTCTCTTCCAACTTCCCTTGTGTTTGCACTAGCTGCTTGTGCAGTCCTACCAACAATGTTGCTACATCCTGGTCCTGTCTTTGCTGGGCAACCTCTTATGTTTGAGGGTGAAGGGTTGTTGGGATTTTAATCATTTTTCTTAGAGCTGCAAGGTCTACATCTCTTATTTTCAGCAGCGTTTGTATAACTTTTGGATTCTTAGGGTCATGCCCAAGCTCTATGATTATATCCTTCAAAGACCTGATTCTGTTGTCTTTGGCCTGAGAGGATGCCTTCTCCAATTCAAGTTGGGTAGCTGTATTGTTCACGCTGTTTTCCAACCTATTTTCCAATAAGGTTTTATCTGCCAGTGTTGAATATACCATCTCACCCGTTTGCTTGTGAAGTTCTATTTGGTCCATAGGGTGGATGTCCTTGGCAAGAACCTCAAGGTTGGTTCTTATATAGTCTACAGCTGACTGTGGTTGTAGCATGGTTGGCATGAAATGACTCATGGTCATTTTCCCTTCTATTATGTCATAGGCTGACATAAGCCTCTGTTGATTGGTAGGGCCCATCTTAAGCAACTGGTTGTAGATCTGGAGCTTGAGTGGCTCATTTCTCCTTTTAATGTCGATGAATTGTTGCTTGATGCCTGTCTCAGCTCTCCTTTGCTGACTTGAGGAGCTGACTTCTCCTCCAAGGGTTCTTTCTTGTTCCTGCTGAAAGGAACTGGCAGATGCCTCCATGCTCTGTGGGCCCATGCCCAACGATTGCCCAATAGGCATTTCTTCCTCAGAGAGGGGATTCAATCTCTACCTTTTCTCCCCTTGATTTGTGGATGTGGTGAGGGGAGTCTCCTGCTCTCTATCCCTCTTCTTCCCCTTTTCTTCTTTCTGCGGAGTTTGCAGCACTGAGGCCTCCACTGTCTTTTCTTGCCTAGGAGGCACATTCTCTTCAGCCTGTTGCTCAGTGGATATTGGTGCTTCAGCTGTTTGTTCTTGCTGTATTGGCTGCCCCTCTTTTTGCCCTTTTTCTTGTTGTTCTACTTGTTTTTCTGCTTGCTGTTCTTCTTGTTGTTCTGCTATAGGAGGTCGCTATTCCTGCTCCATCTGCTTCCCTTTATCCTTGCTTGTTTCCTGTTGAACAGTTCCGGCTGCTTGCTGCTGGGCTGTAGAGGATGAGGCAGCTGCTCCAAGTTGCTTTTGATAGGAAGAGAAAACCTGCCCACAAGTTTCCAAGTCAGCCTCTTTCTCAATATTCTTTGCTTCTCTTTGTAGCATTTGCTCTCTACCCATTGGCTCTTCTAGGGTGCCCTCTTTCCAGCTTAATGAATTAACATATTTCTCAATATGAGGCAGTCTCACGTGAGCATAGCCACCCAATTTGTATTTTACCCTCCTGAGGGAAATGAAATGATTAGGGTCATAAGGTACCCATTTGAAACTGGTTTACAATTTGAGGGTCTCTAGGATCAAATCTGCTTCCTTCCATCCTTCCTCCCTTTTGTTGTATAGAAAGGGGCCTAGCTGGTTCCTTACTTTTAGTTGCACCTTCTTGTTTTTACTGTGGAAATGGAGAAAGTCTGCATTTCCAAACTGCCTAAAATACTCTAAGGCAAAAAGTCTCATAGGGACATATCTTGGCAGCCTATAAGGGTTCAACTCACAACCATATATTCTGATTACTGTATGGTGTTGGTAAAAGTACCAATCACCAATGTTGTAGGCCTTCGAGAGCTGAAGAATCCTTTGCATCTGATCTGTCAATCTGGGAGGAGGGACACCCAATAACAAGGTCATAGCTGGATGGATAAAAAGGTCTATGAATTCACAGTAGGTGTAAGGTGAATAAGATACATGATGAAAGATTGAAGACCAAAACACTACAGACCTTGGGTTTTCCTGGGCATTTAGCTTCTTGAGAGGAACAGGGAAAGCATCGGACTGATAAAATAAGAATAAGTGATAGATGTACCTAGTGTATTTAAACACCTTTTCCCTTTCTAGATTCATCAATTGTTTATGAATCTTATTGGCAATGTATGTAGCAAAATCATAGTGCACAGCAGGAGGCATTCCAGGGGAGAATATGGACAGCATGGCCATAATGGTTTCATCAACATCCTCTTGTGACCCATAACCCAGGATGTAACTGATCATATCCACAAGCATTTTTCCTAGCTCATTGGGTTATTGATATGCTATAGGAGGGGTTCCCACAGCTTCAAATTTTGGCTGAACAAATAACTGATTAATCTTGTTGATCTGAGCACTGGACAGCTTACCCCCTTTCTTTATCAAGTCATTGATGGAGAGAGGAGTTAGGGGCTTTGAAGTGTGAAAATGTAGCATCTCATTAATGGCCTCAGGGGTGATATGGAACAATACTGAGCCTGAGGGGCTGAGAACAAATCTTTGACATGGATCATAGCTGGAACGGCATTGATTTATCAAGTCTGGGAGGACATTGACTTGAGGGAGATTGTAAATGGGCAGGTTGGAGACCCAAAACCCTAAGATATCAGCTCCACTGAGATATTGGGCTTTTAACTCATTCTGCAGGTGAATTTCAAATTTGGAACTCATGGCAGATGAGTCTAGCATATGGTAATCTCTATCACCCAGGGCCTTCCACTCTAGCTCTCTGTGTGGGGCATTCAGAGGTTGAACATTCAGGGCTACTGGTGTTTCCATGGTTAAGTAGTACTTATGACTTCTACTAGAACTGGTTTCAGTGGGCAGAACAACACAGAGGGGTATGTTTGCAAAAGTAAGGCAAATTGTAAGGGAAAATGGGGTAAACTGTGATGATAATAGTGTAAAATGCTCAAAAGAGAGTTAATTGAGCAGATGCAGGGACTAGTAGCACTCTTTTCCCGGTGAATTATTGCAGCTCAGGTTTTAAGTCCACGAATGCGCGGACTGACTATGAATTTAGGAAAATGTGACTAAATGTGGGCTCAGCAGGTGAATTTCGACCTTACAACTGAAAAGGAATGCTGGTCACCGGGTATTTGCTGGTAAATACAAGGTTCCTCACTCTTTTTAATTCAATTTTGGAGAATTATGGACACAACCAAGCGCGGAGGGGATGCTTTTGATAAATACCTGGTGAATTGCCGGCAATGGTCACCAATGCAGGTGGGTTGAAGGCGCCAACGGTCTTCAGGTCGATTTCTGCAGGTTGGCAACAGATGGTCGTAATTTGCATGCAGAGGTGAGCAACAATCTTTTTGGCAAAATTGATAAAAAAACACGAATTTTGGCTAAAATATGGACTTTTTGGGTTATTGGCGCGTTTTTTGGATGACGTCAGCATGACGTCATCAGGTTGGGGGTCAGGGTCGGGTGACGTCAGCATGACATCATCGAGTGACGTGGGAACCTGTGAGTGTTCCACAGGGATTGCATAGGTGGCGGACACGTCGGAGCGCTGGCGGGCGAGGGTGCTGACAGGGCGCCGAGTCGAACTGACATGGGCGTGACGTAGCAGGCGGTAAAGCACAAGCGGTATTGGTTTTTCTCGGACCGCTCTGGATACGGTCACGGTATTGTCACAGGGCGGCCCGAGAGAATATGGGGGTGACGCGTGGCAGAGGCCTGACGTCACCTTCTGACAGTTTCTCGGGCGGTAAAGTTCGGTGATCGGGGCCCGTCCGATATGGATGTGGGCCGTCAGATGGGAAAGCCCAGATTCGACGGTCGACGGGTTGATGAGGTGCAAGGACAATACGGAATGCACAGACGAATAAAATATGATTATTCTCTGAAATGTGTGCCCAGCGGAACATTATAAAAAGTGGGTTTTTATGGTTTTTTGCAAGGTTTATTTACAAAGCGGGTTTAGGTTATTAATCCAAGCAAATCTCGGATTAATCCCGAGATTAATTTTCCAGTGCTCTTGGGGTCGCACTCAATGTTTTAACGTTTGAAATCCTTCAAAACGATACATAGAGCTATAATGCTCGAGGAAGGGGATATATAGATATTTTGGGTTTTTTGCCAAATTTACATAGTAATAGGGGGAATAGGGGGTATAAGGAGTTAAATAGTGATAGATCATTAGTCAATATGAGTGAAACAAGGTGGATGAGGGGGGTAAAATACTAAGTTGTTTATATGAAATCAACTTAGTTTTTAGGAAGTAGATCAAAATGAAAATAATTTTTACACAGCTCTTAAAGAAACAAGAACCAACAAAAGACTTTGACTTCTTTCATGAACATAGGTGGCATAGGGATGTTAGCCATGAATGTGATGGGGGGTAATCAGGAAGTTAGACATGCTTCATTAAGCTGCTGTAAGACTACTGAAAATAGGAAATCTGCACTGGCACCATGTTTTTACCTTTGCTTAGGCCAGTGAAATGCCATAAACCATGCTTGCTGCAACCCCATCTACCTACCCACTCTATTGCCTAGCATTTTTTGTTACTCCAAGGAGGGTGCACTTAGACTTGCAAACCCTTCTGTGCCTTTTCTTTTCCTTTTCCTTTTCCTTTTGATTTTCTATCTAAAACTACCCTTATTGCTTCCAAGGCCCAAGATTAAGTAGTTGGGAACCTTCATTCTCTACCTATCTACTTTACCTGCCAAGATTGAAATGTTTGGACAGATTTCTTTCTCTAATCTATAACAAAAATTGAAACATGGCATGACCCAACTTAAGCTGATGGATCACCCATTCAGAAGTAGGGCAGTATCAACCAAATGTAATTATATTTCTTCCACAAGAATATGAGATCTTTGTATCACCAAAGTAGATCATATTGGCACTTCCCCTGCCAATCATGAAAAATGAAACCTATTGGTATAGGTAACTAACAGTAGTCATGAGAATAAAAAACTAAAAAATAAATTATGAGGCGACGGGAAACACTTCTGCAGCATTGGCTGGTGGCCACATTGAACAGGCAACTCGATGGCTTGGATGATGTTGATGCCGAGTTGCTTAAGGGTGTCACTGTTGAGGAGAATTTTCCGAGAAATTGCTGTTAAGGAGGCTACGAAGCCATACGTATTAAACAGTTCAATTGTTGGAAGATCCAACCTGCCTGCTGCGAATGATTCAAATTCTGCCGGGTGGGGAGAATGTATATTACCAAATTCAAATGAAAATAGAAGCGAACTGAAATTTGAAATTTGGATTAAATAAGTCAGAGAACGTAAATTGAATGCAAACTGCAGGGTTGTATTAGGTGAATTGACTGTGATCATGGGCCATGGGAGACGGCCGATGATAGAAAATGGAGCTGGCGCAGATGGTGGAGGTTGCGGAGATGAGACTGGTCCTATTGTCTGTGTTAAAAATTTATTGAAATTTGATAATGTAATTTCAAATAAAATTATGAATTTTCATCTAATTTTACAATTTTTTTCACCCAATTTTACAATTAAACAATTTTTTTACAAAATTTTGATTAAAATTAAAACAATGTTTTGATCTATTAATTTCTATATATATAAAATTTCGATAAAAATTAAAAAGTCTTTTCATTTAATATATATATAATTTTGATGAAATTAAGACTTTTTTTCATTTAATTTATATATATGAAATTAAATTTCAAAAATCTATTATTAAATACATTCAAGAAATTTAAGAATTTATTATTTTTTACCACCATCAATATTTTTTCATAAAATGTCTTAATTTATTTGTATTTTCAAATCAGATTACGATGTCTAGACACCATTCAAAATTTTTATTATTTTTTACTTTTCATATTTTTTAAATGATAAGAAAATATTATTATCAAATAAATATAATTTAATTTGACCGAGTTTAATAGTTAAGAGCATGTGTTCTTCAAATTCAAAAATAGAAGAGATAAAATATGTAAGTTTTTACTTTAAATTTGATTTATTATATTTTTGTAAATTGCTTATGCTAATCAGCAAACCCCCAAAACCATGAAGCATCTCATAGTAGTGAAAACTTGTTCTACAGACCATTAGAGAATATTTTCCTTGAATAAATATAATTAATGAAATTACATTAATATTTCAATTTGAGATTTAATGTAGAGATAACAATACCTATTAACCAGCATGAATATTTGAAATTAGTAAGGAAATTATAGTATTAGTTTTCAGTAAATCAGTGCGTCAAACGTACCAAAATTTGTAAGGCCTTGTCATCAAACTTAAGTGGTGGTCATAATATTAAAATTATGTTCAGACAGGTATATCAGCGAGAACTCTGAATATTTCGTCCTTTACCTCGTTCTTTGTATTTGAGGACGACGGAACTTACGAAATTGACAGTAAACTTTTTGCGACGCAGCGACACATTGTGATGCTTTAAAATTTGGCTCGCCGAAAAATTCAGGATGCCTTTGATAATTCATCTTCCGGGGTAGATTCAGGATTGTCTTTCAGAACTCCCTGCGTCCGTTTCATGGATTTTGAATGGAGAAAATATTTCATTCAGCATGTCGTCCAGTGGAATTTCCTTTCATGGATCTTGGATGGAGAGAATATTTGCTTCAGCGTGTTGTCGAGTAGAATTTCACACATTAACAGAAGCGAAATCAAAAGTGGCCCACTGATCCGAGCTAGGGGGGCCAGTGTTCAAGTAGTCAGTGAACGAGGGGACATATCCACCCGGTGCCATTCAACTTCCTCCATATAAGATTGAAGGTCTGAGGCAACGAGTGTGATACTTTCAATGATTTGCTCAGAATATGAACAATGTTTTCACCACAAAAAAAACAAGAAAAAAAATATGTTTTGCCTAGTTGTTTACATACATAAACAACACATACGCTTCACCCGTCCTGTTAAAACTTGGTTTAGATGCTCTGTTGTGAATATCTTTGCCTCCGGCAAATGATACCTCTCAGTGTCTCCGGGAAATGAAATCTTTGAAGCTCGTAATATTGGCAACATGATTTTCTATAATGCTATAATACGAAGTACTTACTAATGTTTCTTCTATGTATAGAGCCGTTGCTTTGCTTTCCAGGTGAGGTGTCTGCAAATTCTTCGTCAGCTCCACAAATGATCGTTTGCCTCTCTGTACAGTGTAAACCACTTTCAACTATTTGAATGTTAATACCATAGAAACCTGTCAGGCCAATAACCACAACCATGGGCTATGATGCACAGACACATTTCCAGATACCCATCTGTCTTTGTGTATCATTTCTAATGATACTGGTTATAGCGTTACAGATTTATTTGGCCTTAACATTCCAATAGATAAAAGTCGTTTAAACTTTACTGAGAGGCAAGCGCTTATTCGTGAAGCTGACCAACAATTTGTGGACGCCCCATCTGGAAAGAAACGGTGCCGTGCAAACAAGAGGCATTAGCACTTGCTTACTATTGTAAGTATAGTGTTTCACTGTCCTTCCTTGCTTATTTATAGAGGTTCACCAACTCCGAATATTACTATTTGTAAAGAAAATTCCAAACAGACGGAATCTTTGATTTCTTTGAACATATTGTGCCATTTTGCATAGTGGATCTCTTATGTTTAGCGGATGTAATGACCTGTTACATGTCTGCGCGAATATTACTATTTGTAAAGAACATTCCGAACAGATGGAATCTTTGATTTCTTTGAACACATTGTGCTATTTTGCATACTGGATCTCTTATGTTTAGCGTATGTAATGGCAAGTTACATGTCTGCTGTATGGTCATTATCCTCCACTGCCGTGGTAATGTCAAAACTATCTTAATACAAACATCTGTGACTATTTCCAGGAAGGTTCGGTTCCATGTTTGTTGCGTAGTCATTGACGTTTAGTCAAAGCAGTGTCAATATATGAGTAAAAATGGAATTATTCCTTCTCGACTTTATCTAAAAACTTTAATGTTTTCTTATATCTAAGATTCTGTTCTGTTCTGCGATATATTCATGATATTTAGACTCTTTCTACATAAGATGCCATTCTATGTCTGATATTCATGATATTGCAATCTGAAGATTAATATGAATATTTACAAGCTACAAAAACAATATGCAGTTATTGACAAATGCATTTTGTATTGCAGACGTTTCCACACCAACACTATTACACGCTCTCTACCGAGATGCGTATGTATCCCTACATTGCAGCAGGGTTAGCGTTTATCACCTCCGAGCACATGGGCCGTCATAGAACGTTAGTGGTTTTACTTAACTACATGTTGTTGGGCAAATAGATCAGCCGGCAGCTTATGTTGTACGCATGGGAACATTGGCAACAGCTTATTCTCGGGCGAACAGTATGAGCGGGCAACTTATAAGCTGTACGTATCAGAACGTTGCTGGCAGATTGGGTGACGCTTCTGAATCCATTTTCACCTGTTTCTATAAGAATTTTTTGAAATTTTTTTTACCATTAGTGCAGAGGTGCGCTTCCTCTGCCTGGTTAGACCAGGCCATTATTCGTCACATTGTTGTCCTGTGGTGGAGCTTGCCCATGTTCAAGTTTAGTTTAATGCAACCTTTAGTATCTAAAACGGGGGTGCTCTGAACGTAAATTTTAGTAAAGTTAATAGATGATTTTGCTTTTATTTTATTGGATACATTAAATTCCATAAAATGGATATAAAGATATGTGTGGAATCCACATAAGTAGGGTTTTAAAATTTAAAGTAATATTTTTTTTGAAAATTGAATTGTAGAATAAATTAATTATTTCGTAGAAGTGGTTTATATTAGAATTAGATTTGAGAAATTTGGATTTTTAAATAAATGAGTTTGATTTCAAGAGAATATTCTGTATTTGAATAGGTTTTTAATTTCAAATTAAAGAATAAAGATTTAATTTAAAAATCATTTACTTCACTTTATGTTGAGCACATTGAATCAAATAGTTTTATTTCCATATTGTTGGTCAATTTGAGCGCTTAGATTGCAGATTGTTTGCCCATAGGCAATGCTGAGTTGGTCTCCAAGAGTCTTCGTGTAGTTGTAACCACTTGGTTGGTCTCCAAGTGCTATGTAGTTGATGTAGGCGATTGGACTCCATCTAACACCACTAGATCTTCCCCCAATGAAAACAATTTTAGAGGAAGGATGGTTGGGATGATTAAACATCCCTCTCTCTTAATGGTATATTTTATTCTTATTATTTGCTCTACACCTTGCTTTTCTAAGAAGCCTAAGATTGTTTCATAAATTTATTCAACAACCTTAATATATTTCTTCCTATTTCAAGTATAGTGTATAACCTTCATTTCATTTTGTCATTTTTTAATGCAAATACTTAAAGGCCATTTCACTTTCGGCTCTGTTTGGATCAAAGTGAGCGATCATTTATTGGAAGAGCACAACACGGAAGAAAAATAAAACCTGCTTTCTATAGAATTCCACATCTAGAAAACCCTTTCTTGACATGAAATTGAGTTACCATTATGTGAGGCTCTAGCTTCTCTCACCTCTGTGAACATGATAACATTAATGCAGTTGGTCTAGTTATTGTTCCACCTATATTTCATTATTTAATTTTGAATAGTTTTTCTCTTTATAATTATTTAAATGTTCAACTAATCTCTTTAGTAATTTTTTAATGCCCCCTCCCACATTTACTCGCTTTCACCAGCGTGCGAGAGTAAGCATGAGGCGAAGAGTTACTATGACATGAC
Organism: Pinus taeda; assembly: GCA_000404065.3. Lineage (NCBI taxonomy): Eukaryota > Viridiplantae > Streptophyta > Pinopsida > Pinales > Pinaceae > Pinus > Pinus taeda. The sequence goes on along the minus strand of APFE030437462.1, from coordinate 291 downwards.
CCGACCTCCAAGCTCCAATTAAGGAAGTGGGGCCTACCAACTAACCAAAAAATGACAACTCATAACATCCATGAGAGCTACAAGACACTTAGAGGCCAAAGGACGTGCCTAATTGACCAAACCCTAAGTTGAGGCTCTTTTCACTAACCTAGACCCCCAACCACATGTATGACAAGGCCTTGGTGCGGTTATAGGCCTCCAATCGCATGCACAACATTCCCTCCATGTGGTTGTGACCCAACTTTCCCAGTTCAGAAGGTGAGGTCTGGAGATCTAAGCCACAATTCCAGG
>APFE030437460.1:0-58589 GCA_000404065.3 Pinus taeda | reverse complement strand
CATTGCATGTGCAAATCTCATGCACAACTGATAGTCACAACTCACCCTTTCACTTACCTCTAACACTTGTCTCCACTGAACTGTCCATGCACTGAGTTAACTGATGTATTCTTTGGTTGCATTATGAGTTAATAATTAGTGAATTAATTAATAACTAATTCACACAACTGATCACTTAGTCTATTGGCCTGTTAGACTAAATACAACTAGTTCAACTAAGTCAAACTGAACACAACTCCATTAACTGCTCATCTAACTCCATAGAACTCAACCACTTGAGTTCTAACTGAAGTCCTTCATGCAATAGCTCAGTCAACCCATAGGTAACCACGTGATTCCTTCAAGCAGTTGCATGTGCCACATCTGTAGCTCGAACTGAAGTGCTCAAAGAGAATAAGATAAAGTTTAGAGTCCAAATATTACTAAGGGCTAATAATATTTGATTGTTTCTATTTTTACTTGACAGTCTAAAAATAGACTATGATCACACCGTTGTGATCCAAAAAAAAGAAGTCCATCTATTTTTCCCAACATGACCAATCATCCATAAACAACATCCTGCAACTCATAGACCATGATCCATATGTCTAAAAATAGACATAGCCTAAAAATAGACTTTGCGCCAAAACTTGCCTGCGGAACCACTTAGTGAAGGCGACTCCTTTCCACTAAGCTCTGTCATCTTGTTGTATTCTCAACAAGCATTTATTGTTGCACACTTTTCAACAGCTTCAACAATGCTTAAAGATGCTCCATTTCAATGCTTCCAAATGAACTCCAAATAGCCATACACCAAATGTTCCAGTCCAAGTTTTTATGCTTCTGCAATCCAAATTTTGTTGTCTTCACAGTCAGAACTAAGAGGTCTTTATTGTCCGAATCAAGAGAAGATGTCATTGAAATTGTCTAACTAAGAGGTCTTTATAGTCCGAATCAGGAGAAGATGCCATTGAAATTGTCTTTCTTGTCATATTTCTTCAAATCCCAGTTCCTCTGTATCTCTATGCATCTCCTTAAGTTACTGAGCTATATTCGACTGCACAACATTCTCCTTTCTATAGTCCTTATGACGAGCCATCTTTTCCTTGTGTTCTTCTAAAAGTCTCTGCAAGTTATCTCCACTAGAAGATTTTGATATCCAGTGTGTGACTGCCTTTTAAATTCTTTTTACTAATTTATAGCTTTTTGCAATGCTTCAGTTTTGTTAGATGTTTCCAACTGCTCTTGCTTCAAGCTCCATTCCGAGATGTATCTATTTGTTTTGAAGGTTGCCTCTATTTGCGTCCATAATTTACCTGTTCTCACATAAAATCCCTTAGTCGAGACATTTAACTTTTGTAATAATAACAACATAGTTATTTGCCTTATTAGCATTAGATGGCCTTCTTTGCTGCTCTAATTTCTGCTCAGTGATCAATTGAAAAACATCTTCAACAACAGTCCATTAGATAGTTAGGAGATCATGTTTTTCAATGGATTGATCCTGAGAAATGATCTTGTCAAAGAATGATTATTAAAATAGCTCATCAAGGATTTCATAAGGATCCATTCATGAATAGCTTCTGCAAGAATGCCTAATCATCATAAGATCCCCCTAACTGTATGCATGGTCTCCTTTTGGCAGAATCCCATCATCAAACACTCGGAATATCAAGGATATATTCATTAAATCAACAACATGTGTTGTTGGTTGGAGAGATTAGGAGATTTTCAGATTGTGTTTGCTTTCTTCTCCATACTTGTGTAATTTTGTTCTCTGGCATGGTTCTAGCTTGTGTAGGAGCCCCAGTCGAGTTACAATCACGTGCCATATGACCAATGTTATGACACTTGAAGCATTCTATGTTGTTCATGAATAAGAATTCATGATTTCTAGAAAAATTGTTTCTCGGAGATTGTAGGGTACCATATAATTTATCTCTGTGATATGCCCTATGATCCAGGTGGCTCCAGAGAGACACATAGGACAAAGAGGGATAAAAAATCAAAGTGCTCAGAATGACTTCAAACTAGGACCAAAGCATAGATCTTCGTCGTCCTGATTGTGGAGGTGTGAACGGTTCGTCAAACCGAGCTCGTATGAGGGAGAACGGGCTAGTGAAAGTTTTGGTTAAAGTTGGTCTATGGGCCAGGTTTAAGTGTCCTACAATTTGACCGACCCCGAGGCATAAACCTAGCTCCCGAAATAGGTTGAAATTTTTGCCTCGTTAATTTTCCCAATGACCCTTATTTTGTAGAAGTTTCAGAACGCCCCTTCCTTATAAAAAATCAAATATAATTTGTTATGAGGTGGTAGGCCACCACCCCTGCCACCCCAAAAATTTCATAACAAATTATTATTATTATAAGGCCGACGGCCATAACTCCCCGTCGGCCTAATCACCCCTACCATATTGAACAACATTAATTTTAAGGCCGATGGGCCATAACTCCCCGCCGGTCAAATCACAATCTAAGTCGAAATATATGGTTTCGGGATCGGCGGCCATAACCCCCGTCGAACCATTTAAACAACCAAATCGCAACAATAAAATATTCAGGATCGACAACCATAACCCTGCTGAACCCTCCACATATATATATTCCATGTATATCAGGGTGGGCGGGCCACTGGCAGTGGACCCGGCCCACACCCTATCGCCTCGACCCATATATATCGCCGATTGTAACTGCCAATTGCGATACAATGCAGACAACACAATATAAAGCGCCTATTTAACATGCACCGAGTAATGAGATGATACAATCATTGATCGCCGAATCTGGACGCCAATATATGCGCTGATCATATATATCAGCGAAACCCCTTAAATCACGCCGATAAAATGTGCCAACGACCATATATTGCGCCGATACATATGCGATAACAACACCATATATAGCGTCGATCGCCGATACCTTAAACACGCCAATACATAAGCGTCGATTCTAAAGGTTGATCGCCGATACCTTAAACACACCGATACATAAGCGTCGATTCTAAAGGTTGATCGCCGATATTTAGTATGTCGATAATGTTGTTAGTGCGGGGTTTAAGGGGCGGAATGCCCAATGTGGACCTGAACCCCATTTCAAATAAATTTTTGGTTATAAAAAATATATATATAGAGGGGCGGGATTTGATCCCCCGACCTCTCCTTAACCATTTGCCCATTTTTACCAATGTGCTAACCAATTTCATTAGTATATCCGCCCATACTTTTATTTAAACAGTCATCTTTACCTTTGCGCAGAGTTCGAGAAAGAGGAGAGGGACTGCAGGCACAAATTTTGAGGTAGAAGGTAGGCATGGATTTCGAGGCAGTTAATTAATATTTTAATTCAAGGACCATGAATTTTGCAAGAGGGAAAAATTTTCACTTTGTCAGAATTTGACAAATTTTATATGGATTTTACACCTCTCATCGCCACGAGCACAGTGGCGTTGTCCATTTCTCCATCAGAGTTCTTCATTTTTTATCATTCCCAGAATGCACGTGGAACCATGATTTCAACGAAAACGAGGAGCGGAACCATGAGCCTTGAAATTTTCCCAAGGAGGTAAAATTTTGACATTTCAGAATATAGTCAAGTTTATACTTGTTTTTCATGGTTTTATGCAGGGATCACAATGGTGAGATCATATTCGTCATCTGAGCTGCAGATTTCCAGTCCATCCATGGAACAGAATCTTTGCGGAATCCCGGGGGGAATCTAAAAGATTCCTTGAGCCCAGAATTCTCAACTTCTCATAATTTGGATTTTGGATAGTCAATTCAGCACTACTCGATGCCACAAATCTGATCGTGTATTCAGATTTCTTATTCTCTCCTTTATTCTTCTAGTCACTTTTCTAAGTGCCAGTGCAGATGTCCACATTCTTGTGTGAGCAGCCATCTTCATACGATCGATGCCTTGAGATCGATGGTCCGAGCAACTTCAGTACTGTGACATCCACTTCTTCAGATGGCCCTTGGTGGTGAGATATATGATGTGTTCATGTACTTCTTATTTCTGCATTATGTTGCACAGATCCTTGATTGATGTTGATGCAAGATCTTGTTTATTACATGTTGTCATGATTCCTTGCTTGATTTGATGCAGAATATTTTATGTGATGTATTTGTTATCATAACTCGTCATGTTACGCTTTGAGATCCCTTGTTTTGTGTTGTTTGGATACTCTTGTTGTCGTCATGCATGTGTTTTGCATTGAGATCCCTTTTATACCATGTTGGCAGGATGCTCACCATGCATGTTTTTTGTGTCATACTAATAGGAGTCTTTTGATTGAGAGTTCCAGTTGTGGAACATCTCTTAGAGCCACTCTTGCGTGAGGGAATTTTTCCTTGTATGATCAAGACATCATCTCTCTGTACATCACCACTATTGATAATACTTAATGCAACGACCTACACCATCTTGACACCGGGGCCCAGAGATGTAGTCCCTCCTGGACGAACTCCATTATCAATGCTTATGTTTTCATGTGTTGATGATTTTCATGTTCCTCCTATTTTCCACATGCAGATGTATTCATTAATGTTCTTTTAAAATGCAATTTAACACATCACGAAAGTAAAAGGTCTTGGAAGGGTCCTTTGTCACACCTGGACCTGGATCAAGTGGTATCAGAGAAGCCTTTGCATTGATGTGAATTGCAGTGTGAACAATGACAGAGGATGAAAGAGCGATGTACGAGACCATGGTCAAAATTTCCAAGAGAGTGGAAATCGTGTATGAAACTCTACAGAAAGAGACAGAGGAAAAGGAGCGATTGCAGCTTCAGTGGCAAGCCACAGAGAAGGCCATGGAAGAACTGAAGCAAAACAAACATAATATTCAAACATAGAATGGTGAATTGAAGATGCATCTACATGAAGAGAAAGAGGAAAAACAAATTTTGCTACAACAACTGCAAGCAAGGGACGAGGCCTTGGAAAAGCTGCAGCAAGACCCATGTGAGGTAAAAAGTAGTTCTCCATCTTCATGTATTTTTCCTGATAATGATTTCGTTGCTTTTGAAAATCACAGCACAGGAATTGGCTCCAAACTATCAAAGAGAATGGGGTATGAAGGAAAAATCTTAGGCGTTAATGGCCAAGGCATTGTCAATCCCATCAAAGCAGAGGAATTACCATGTCGAGCAGGACTTGGGTATGTCAGGAAAGAAGTTGGGGAATGCGCTGAGATAGTGAGCGAACCACCAACAATGGATGATGAGAAAACCTCATCAGATCCTTCCGATTTCATCTTCTCATAGTATGATGTCTGTTGGATATTTGGAGATCCCAATTACAGGGACAAACATGAGGCTCCTTATAAGGATGAGGCACGAGGAGAAAAAACTTGGTGTCAATAACCAAGGCATAACTCAACCTTTGGAGGTTGTGCATGAACATCGATTTGCAGGCTCAAGATACACTAAAGGAGAATGCTCAAAGGTGTCAGATTCGTCTGAGACATCATCAAGGAAAGAGAATGATGGGAAAACATCCCCATCATCCCATGGCAGTGCCCATTGCAGGGAGAGAGCTAAGGCAAGCTCTCATAGCCATACTGACATCAGGAACAACAAAGGAAGGTATAAACATTTTCGATCTTCAAATGTTCATTTTGATTATGATCATGTTGTTAATAATGAACGAAGATCAAGGCATCAAAAATATGTACCTTTTGTGGTTTACCTAACCACATCTTTTCTAAGCGTTGGAAAAGAATGGCAGCACTCAAAAGGATGAGGCGTGAAAGACCCTCTCAACGACATGAAAGGAAACATGTTAAGCAGATATGGAAGAAGAAAGCATACTGCAGTCACTGCGACAGAAATGGCCATTAAAGAACCACTTGTTGGAGGCTCCATCCAGAGCAGCGCCTTAAAGACAAAGCGTCGGTGTGTGAACCAGGAAGAGCAGTTGTTCGACAAGCAAAACTGCCACAAGGAGGTGACCCATTCACATTGATAAGTGAAAAATGGTTTCTAGACATGTTGTCATTCATGGTCATTCTTTTGTAAATCATTTGTTGCATTTTAAGGTGTAAAAGTGATGATGTGTTTTCCATCACTTGGTTAGCAACAATGATGTCTGGTCATGTTTTGAGTCTTATTTTACACTCTGAAAGTGATTTAATGTTTCCAACACTTGTCAAAACAATAATGTTTGGCCTTATGTATGTAAATCATGTGTTGCAGTGATGATGTGTTTTCCATCACTTTTTGAAGCAACAATGATAAGATGGCCTTGTTGTCATAGCTGGAGTATTATGTCCATCTTGTTGTAAACTTGACCACTGAGTATGTGTTATAAACCCATTGCAAGTGTGGGACATTTGGGTCATTAGTTGGTCATGTCATTCCAGAATGTAATTTGCAAAACAAAGTACTACAGGTTGCAGAGGTAGTAGGTGTCGACTCGTCACTTAAGGCTCCGAAGAACAAAGGTGAAGGAGATGGAAGCGAGACCTTTTCAGGATGCTTGTGATGCAGATAGGGTACAGAGAAAGTTGTAGATTATTTTTCATGCTTTTGAAGGACCAAAAGCTCCTCAGTGGGAAGGATTGATCTAGGTGGCTCCAGAGAGACACACAGGACAAAGAGGGCTCAAAAATCAAAGTGTTCAGAATGACATTGAACTAGGACCAGAGCATGGATCTTGTCGTCTTGATCGTGGAGGTGTGAACGGTTTGTCAAACCGAGCTTGTATGAGGGAGAACCGGCCAGTCAAAGTTTTGGTCAAAGTTGGTCTGTGTGCTAGGTTTAAGTGTCCTGCAATTTGACCAACCCCAAGGCATAAACCTAGCTCCCAAAATTGGTCGAAATTGTTGCCTCGTTAATTTTCCCAATGACCCTTATTTTCTAGAAGTTTCAGAACACCCCTTCCTTATAAAAATCAAATATAATTTGTTATGAAGTGGCAGGCCACCACCCCCGCCACCCGAAAAAATTCATAACAAATTATTATTATTATAAGGTCGACGGGCCATAACTCCCCACCGGCCAAATCGCAATCAAAGTCGAAATATATGGTTTTGGGATCAGTGGCCATAACCCTTGCCGAACCCTTTAAACAACCAAATCGCAACAATAAAATATTCGGGATCGGCAACCATAACCCTGCCGAACCCTCCACACATATATATATTCCATGTATATCGGGTTGGACGGGCCACGGGAAGTGGACCTGGCCCACACCCTATCGTCCCGACCCATATATATCGTCGATTGTAACTGTCGATTGTGATACAACGCCGACAACACAATATAAAGCATCGATTTAACATGCGCCGATTAATGCGATGATACAATCGCTGATCGCCGAATTTGGATGCCGATATATGCATCGATCATATATATTGGCGAAACCCCTTAAATCATGCCGATAAAATGTGCCAACGACCATATATCACGCCGATACATATGTGATAACAACACCATATATAGCGCCGATCACCGATACCTTAAACATGTTGATACATAAGCGTCGATTCTAAAGGCCAATCGCTGATATTTAGTACGTCGATAATGTTGTTAATGTGGGGTTTAAGGGGCGGGCTGCCCAATGCAGACCCGACCCCCATTTCAAATACATTTGTGGTTATATATATATATCTAATAAATATATATATAATTATAATATATATATTAATAATAATAGGGGCGGGATGATCCCTTGACCTCTCCTTAACCATTTGCCCATTTTTACCAATGCGCCAACCAATTTCATTGGTATATCTGCCCATAATTTTATTTAAACAATCATCCTTACCTTTGCACAGAGTTTGAGAAAGAGGAGAGAGACTACAGGCATAGATTTCGAGGCAAAATTCAGGCACGGATTTTGAGGCAGTGAATTAATATTTTAATGCAGGAACCATGAATTTTGCAAGAGGGCAAAATTTTCACTTTGTTAGAATTTGACATGGATTTTACACCTCTCGTCGCCATGAGCACAGTGGCGCCTTCATTTCTCCATCAGAGTTCTGCATTTTTTGGTCATTTCCAGAATACACGTGGAACCGTGATTTCAGCAAAAATAGGGAGCGGAACCATGAGCCTTGAAATTTTCCCAAGGAGGTAAAATTTTGACATTTCAGAATATAGTCAAGTTTATACTTGTTTTTCATGGTTTTCCACAGGGATCGCAATGGCGAAATTAAATTTTTCATCTGAGTTGCAAATTTCTAGTCCATCCACAGAACAAAATATTTGAGGAATCTTGGGGGAATCTAAAATATTCCTTGAGCCCAAAATTCTCAACTTCTCAGAATTTGGATTTTGGACAATTGATTCAACACTACTCGATGCCACAAATCTGATGGTGTCTTCAGATTTTTGATTCTCTCCTTTCTTCTTCTAGTCACTTTTCTAAGTGCCAATGCAAATGTCCACATTCTTGTGCGAGTAGCCATCTTCATACGATTGATGCCTTGAGATCGATGGTCCGAGTAGCTTCAGCAGTGTGACATCCACTTCTTCAGATGACCCTTGGTGGTGAGGTATATGATGTGTTCATGTACTTCTTCTTTCTGCATTATGTTGCACAGATCCTTGATTGATGTTGATGCAGGATCTTGTTTATTACATGTTTTCATGATTCCTTGCTTGATTTGATGCAAAATATTTTATGTGATGTACTTGTTGTCATAAATCATCATGTTATACTTTGAGATCCCTTATTGTATGTTGTTTGGATACTCTTGTTGTCATCATGCATGTGTTTTGCATTGAGATCCCTTTTGTGTCATGTTGGCAGGATGCTCACCATGCATGTTTTTTGTGTTATACTGATACCTAGAGTCTTTTGTTTGAGAGTTCTAGTTGTGGAACATCTCTTAGAGCCACTCTTGCGTGAGGGAATTTTTCCTTGCATGGTCAAGAAATCATCTTTGTGTACATCACCACTATTGGCAACACTTAATGTAATGGCCTACACCATATTCACACTAGGGCCCGGAGACGTAGTCCCTCCTGAACGAACTCCGTTATCAACGCTTATGTTTTCATGTGTTGATGATTTTCATGTTCCTCTTATTTTCCGCATGCAGATGTATTCATTAATGTTCTTTTAAAATGTAATTTAACACATCACGAAAGTAAAAGGTCTTGGAAGGGTCCTTCGTCACACTCGGACCTGGATCACCCTACAATCTTTTGCCATGTGTCCAAAGTTTGTACAAGAATAAAAATAACCAAGAAATAAAGTTTGGTACCTGGGAGATGGAGATTTCCTTGATGTAATTCTAAATTCTTTCTACCTTGAGGTCCTTTGATGATATTCATTGCTTCTTGCATCCTTGACACCATCTACATTTCTTCTTTGAATGTGATTTCCTTCATTGTTGCCTTGACTCTTATCCTTGCCTTTGTTGGAACTGAGAGCATCAACATTTCTTTCTGGCTTCCTCACATCCTTGTTGTTTGAAACATTATCATTATTGCTTGAGGATTCACCTTCATAGCCAAGACCTGATTTATAAAATGGGGATGTTTGATGCCTGAGCATGTCATCCAAAGCTTGAGAGCTCTTCAAAAATTTGTCCATCCCTTCAACCTTTTTCCTGAGGGAGACAATCTCTTCTTCCAATCTTTCGCAATCATTATTCTTCTTAGCAATTTGTTTCTCAATCTCTTCCTTGATTCAAGTCGCTTCACTTGCTTCTATTTTAAGGGAGATGCTATCTGATTTCATTTTGAAGATTTCTTCATTTTCTTTTGCTAGACTGATCTCCATTTCTTCCTTGATCCTTGTAGTTTTACATGTTTCGACCTTGAGAAGGTTGAGGTTGGATTTTAGTTTGAATATCTCTTCATCCTTTGCTTTTAGTTGGCATATCATGGTGTTTCTTTCCTTTTCTGCTTCATCAGCCTGTCCTTCTATGTTTATCAATGCTTTCATTGTCTTCTCTGCTCCTTGTCCTAGCTTTCTTGCTTATTCTAGTTGAGATTTAAGAGAGGAGACCTCTTCCTTGTATTGAACAATCTCTGCTTCAAGTTTGTTCAAGCTTTTATGCCTTTGTTGAAGGTGGCTTGACAATGTATCTTCTTGTTTCTTTGCATTATCCAATTGATTTGTCATGGATATGACTTCTTCCTGATGCTTTCTTTTGTTTTGATGAAATTCCTCCTTAAGCTTGGCAAGCTATTCATCCTTCTCTTGTACTTGAAGCTTGACAAGGTCAACTTCCTTCCTTGTTTGGTCTTGGTCACCAGCTAGTGATTTCTTCTTAAGTTCCTCGTTTTCCTTTTTCAAACTGATAATCTGTTCCATGGCAAATATAAGTTTAGTGAAGATATCTTCTTCAAAATCTTTTTCATTCTCTTCATCTTCAGCTTCCAAGATGGGTTATGGATTCCCTTCTTTATTTCCATCATCTTCTTAACTAGTGGTCATGGTCAATGCTCCTTTTGAGTGAAGGTCATGAAGTTTGTCCCATATACCCTTTGCTGACGAATAATTCTCAAAATTGTCCTTCATAGAATCAGGTAGCCGATTCAAGATTTCCTTCATTGCTTTTGCATTGTACTCCTTGGATTCTCCATTCATCATGTTATCAGTGATCACCGATTTCCAGACTTTAATGCCTTGAGTCTTTAATAAATTCGTCATTCTTGCTTCCCATATATCAAAGTTTCCATTGAACAATGGAGCCTTCACAAATTGATTGATTTCAACTTCAGTGGTTGAGGGAGACGGATCTTTAGGAGCATTGGAGACTTTCTTCCTTGGCTTTTCCATTTGGGTTCTAATTTATCAACCTTCAAGCTGTTAGGCTTTGAGTGAAGGTACTGGCTTTGATACCAATTGTTAGAAATACTGAGAGGGGGGTGAATTAATATTCCTTTTCAATTGTTACTTATACCAGTTAAATCAATTATATTTAGAACACAAAATAAGCAATGGGAATAAATGATTTTATTAATATAATATTTATAAGGAATCAAGTACAATATATAGGGCTCCAACCCTTGATTTAGACACCAATCTTCAATTCCCCAGGCTCCAACCTGTTTCCAAGCACCAACTTCATCTTTTGTGAGGATCCAACCTCTAGGGCTCCGACCCTATCTTGTCAAGGCACCAACCTTGGATTTAGGAACACCAAATCCAAGGACACAAATCCTTCCAATTCTGAGGCACCAACCCCAAGGGCTTTGACCCTATATTTTGTCTAGATATGTTTGATAGTAATTCTCTACTCCCAAAATATTCTTCACTGAATTTTGTCAATCTACAACTTCACTGCTACATCAATGACAACCTGTCTTCATATGAAGGAGTCTTCACAACTCTTCATATTTCCCAAACAGATTCTGCACAGTTACCTCATGATGATTTCAAATAGGCATCATGATCTCTAATAATGTCTCCAAGATTTGCTGAAGCTTTTCAACGACATATTTGTGCTAAGCCTTAATGTCTACACAAAAACAATTCTCTATTTCAAGCCTCTATTTTTATTGTCGTGGTAACTGCTTCAGGAGTGACTGTCACGGTATCTTACTTCCAAGGAACCAACTCACAAATACTTCAACGTTAGTGTTGTTTGCTGCTCCCTTCAAAGTGATGACTAATGAAATCTTACTTCGCTAGTTCGAGGTCATGCAGATCTTCACAAAATGGTTCTTCAGGTTGTGGTTTGTACTTCTTCCATAGATTGATTCATCACAGGTCCGAGCCTTTCAAAGATTAACCCAATCAACAAAGTTTCTTTTCCTGCTTGACCTTCAACTTCCTTTTATTTGTTCCTTCAAGTTCACAAGTTGTGAATTGTCTCTTCTTCCCTATGATAGACCCCTCATTCGCATACTTGAAATGAAGCGTTTCAACTTATATATATATATATATATATATATAATACCCTCCGATATATTTTAATGTGTCACCTCATCCACAAGTCGACCTCTCCACCACTGAATGTGTCTTCTTGTTTATTGGCAAAAACCTCATATATATATATATATATATATATTAATAGATATATATATCGACTTGTGCATGAGGTGACGCATTAAAATATATCGGAGGGCCTTTTGTTAATATTCAATCAATTATACCATAGCTTTGTTATTTACGGAAATCACATCATAAGAGAGGCTATACCCATATTGGAGGTCCCACATGCCACGTCATTCATCCTGCAATCGCAACTTTCATTATAATTGGAGGTTTTACAAGTGTGCACATGCTCTGTCTTCCGATATCAATATCACCGATATTCACATATCACCTCGTAGAGGATGTGATATTTAATAAATTGTTTTAATAACTCCATTGGGTCCATCACTCTATCGCAATCGGCGGTTCGTCGGGTCTATCACTATCGACAGTCAGATGGTGACAACCCTTTATGATTTGTGTAACTTCTGATAGCCGGACATGATGTTATATTAGGGCTGTTACTATAACTTGTTTGGGTTTGCGTATTATATCGCAATTGTTATTTTTAGTGTGACATACCTTTAAGACTTTGCGATACCTTCCGATGTGGTAGGCGCGATGTTTCATTAAGGAGTATTGTAATGGTCCGGTGGGTCTGCAATACTCATATCACAATCGATGGATTTGAGTGGAACATCCCTTTATGGCTTGCGATTATGTGACGAATGTGATATTGCATAGGGTTGTATTACAATGGTGCAGCGGGTTCGCAATGATATCACAATTGCAGATTTTGGGTGGTGATACATAATAAAGCCGCTAATATAATTCCTCTGAAGCATTGTGCTCTTTAAAGAGTTTTCACGGTTTATTACTATTAGCTCCTCTATTATGGCTCTTACTCTTGGGTTCTTGCTCCTGTGACTTCTCTTCACTCTTCCACTCTTTTGATGGCTTGCGATATATTTCCTCCTCGGTTCCACTGTTTCTATTACGTCTGTATTCAATCCTTGCATCCTCCATGAGCAGTATTATGATCAATGGGCATTAATGGGAAACCTCACATGTCACAAGAATTTGGCATCAAAAACAGTGTCATATTGACATCAATGACAACCTAGATTAACAACTACTACTAAGTATATTCTAGTATATGTTGTGGAGGTTAATTCTCTACCATCCACCTAATCATTATTGATAATTAAATTAAAATTCTAGAAACCTATTTCAAAATATACACGCCTAATCCACGTATTAGTTATTGATAATTAAATTAAATATATTAGGTCCAATATTTTATATTCCTTGATGCCTTTGGCAGTTATGGAAAAGCTAGGATTAGGCATCACTAGGTTGATACTCCAACCCTTTTCATACTCTAGCCATGGAACAACAAGTAAAATCAATGTTGATGCTCCAATTATCTTGACGAGAGAGAGTATAGTTGGCCTTTCATCATCCTTAGTCACAATTGTTTCTACTCTAGCCTCATGGAGGATGACTATCAAAAAGTTATAGTGATTCCAAAGCAAATTAAATCTGAGTAAGCAAAATCAATTTTTTCGTGAAGAAAATTTTTACCATAAAATTATAGGTTTTCAAAACAACAATATTTGTATATAAACACCTATAAAAATTATAAATTAAATAAATTAAAATCTAACTCCACTACTAATTATTTTAAATTTTGATTTTAAATTTTATCTTGCAATATTTACAAACCCATAAACATTTACTACATACAACTCTTATCACAAATAATTTTACATAAAATATTAACTTTCTTTTTATCTCACAATATAAGACTCTTTCTATTTAATTAAAAAATCATCTTTCTCAAAAGTAAATGAAAAACATTAACCATCCAAAACTAAACCTAACATCTAAATTAAAATAAATTTTACTCAGTTCAAAATAATATACACATTAATCTATTTATATGAATTAAATTTTTAATTAAAAAAAAAACAAACAAAACACATTCGTGTAAATAATTTTTATTAAACAATTTCATCACAATTACTAACCTTATGATTACTTGATATGAACACCTCTGATCTGAATTCCATTCCTTAATGTTAAAGTGCCGTGGAAGAGATGATATAAAGGTTCATGAGATCAGACAAGGAGCCTGGGAGTTGCCTTTTACCCTGTGGATCTCTGGACATTTTTCAGAGATGAAACAATCAATAAAAGTAAACTAATTGCACGCTTTCACTTCTTTTTATGCATCTGAGCTATAAATAGTACCAACCTGTTCTGACAAGTGGGATATTATATTAAAGTGTCAGTTCTCATTCTTGCATTCTCTAGCGTGCTTCGCTAATCTTGAAGGCTGCGGTTCTAAAAGAAAATAAGTCAACACTAGCCAACAAGCAAATAAATAAATATTGAAAATAAGTAATTTGTTAATGGGTATTAAATAAGTTGGGGTTGTATATGTCTATAGTTGGATTTTGGTAGGTCCATTATTTAACTGTCGGTATATTTTGGCAGACCAGTTATCCAATTGTGAACATATTTTGGTAGACCAGTTATCCAACTGTGGGCATATACAGCCCCCACTCATTTAATGTCCATTGGCAAGTTGTATGTAGGTTTTGTGGGAGACTGTTTTCTTTTCTTTTCTTCGAATTGGTTTAAAATTCGACGGGATTGGTTGAATAAGGTTAGATGTGAAGATGTAATTTAAGAAAGTTTTACGAGAGATTTTTTGGCGTAAATCACAAGATATTTCATTTTTCGAAGCGTTTGGAACCAACTAGTGTGGTTCATGGTCAGGATAAGTTGAATGAATAGATCAGGTTTGCATGTTAAATAGATAGAGTAGAAACTCCAATGGCTGTATAACAACTATATTGACAACGACTAGATTTCACTGGTTAGCATAGCCATTATACAGTCGTTGGAGTTTCTACTCTATCTATTTAACATGCAAACCCTGATCTGCTCATTCAACTTGTCCGAGTTTCTACTCTATCTATTTAACATGCAAAACTTGTCCTAACGATGAACCGCACGTCGAGAAATGAAATATCTTGTGATTTACGCCGAAAAATCTCTCATAAAGTTAATATGGATCACCTAAGCCTCAATTCAACAATTAAGAAAGTTTGTCAACATTGAGAAAAATATATATAGAAAAAAATAACAAAATTAATTATCGGTGTCATATGTTTTAAGTAAAATGTAAATCAATCTTGGTTATATTAATTTATAAAATAAAATTCAACAAAATAAAAATAGATAAATATAAAGTACAAAACCATGGGCTCTAACAAAACCATTGGAAAAAACTCTTAGATAAATCAATATAAAGTACAAAACCATCGACTATAACCAAACCATGAGCGATAATACTTTTATCAAAAACTACTTTAACCGAGTCAAATCCAACAACTAAAAATGAATGGTTTAGTAACTTAGATCATAACCAAACCATAGGCGATAACACTTTTCTCAAAAACTACTTTAACATAGTGGCAACTAAAAATGAATAGATTAGTAAGTTATAAACTCAAGTGATATTTATTTATAATATTTAATTTAACATAAATTAATATTAATGTAAGGTAGTTAAATTTGACCATCAAAATTTAACATAGTAATAAATTTTTTTGGTCAATTTGATTTAAAATCAAGTATACATTTTTATAAAAATATATTTTTAAGTTGTTCAGTTTGCAAAAATCAAGTGTCTGACCGGTTCCATTTATGCGTTCAAAAACATATTTTAAATAACAAGAAATCACAATCTTGCCAGAAATTGTATTATCATATTCCTTCCAAAAAAATCAATTGTCTATTAGCTAAACTACCATAAATTAAGTTTAAGATAATAATGATTTTTATTAATTTACAAATTTAAATTGCAATATTAATAATTTAAAAAGTTAGTAGTAGTAGTAGTATAATATTAATATATATATATATAAATATAATTTTCAGCAAAAAATACTATTAATATATTATAATTTATGTTAATTTATAAAAATAATATTTAGCAAACAAAATACTAATATTTCATACTTAAGTATATTTGGGACTTAAATATCAACAAAAATTACTATTAGTATATTATAATTATATTAATTTATAAAAATAATATTTAGCAAACAAAACGCTAACACTTAATACTTAAGTATATTTGAAACATGAAGTAAAAACTATAAATTATATTATTTTTAAAACCAGTTTACATTTATCTTAATTTTAAATCTAACAAGTCGAAATCATATCTCTTGAGATACAAACATCCTTTAAAGTGAAAAGAAATTTGAAAACCTCTTTTAAACTGAAAATAGAGTTGACCTTTCGTAAACGAAATTAAGATAGTTCTAGACTAGTAATTAAACAATGCCAAACATAATTTCAACTACTACACTCAAGTATTTTTTAAGAATTTGTAATTTTCCTTCCGAAAAATCTAACAACATTCATTCCAGCTAGGAAAGTTTTCATCTGAAATGAAATGAATTTGCTTAATTATTAATTTTGAGTTTGCTCAGTGAGTAGCAACACTTTAATAAATGTTTTTTTGGTTGATTTTGTTGAAAATTAAATGAGAATAGAAATTAATAAAAAGTATAACATCAAATTATTTGAATTTTTTTCTTTCTAGCAACATAAACAAAATCTTTTAATTTTTAAATTAAAAAATACAATTTTAATAACAAAACATTAAAACACCTTAAAAATTATATTACAAAATTCAACAAAGATTAGGAAATCTTAACTTTTTAAAATGTGACTTATTATGTTACTTCCTTTTATGAGTTTTTTTTTGGAAAAATGATCTATATTGTTCCCTTTTTATGAGTTCAGGAGCTTTCAGGGTTTTCACACTGCCCTAAATTTATGTTAATCCTGCATTTTATTAAAGAATATTGATATTTAAATAACATTTTTACATTTTTACGTTAGAAGAATAAATAGGATTTAAATATAACTTCCTGGATTTAGTAAAAGATTGAAAATGTTTGAATGACATATTGAACTTTTAGTTTTCACAATTTAATATATATATATAATACTTTTTATTTTCTACTTCAAAATAAATATAAACTTTCATATTTAAAAAATTAATTGTTTAAATAGGAGAACTTCTCGAACCTCGAAGTCTCTCTGGTGTAAAGTAACTAGCTTCCATCAAATGCCACATAAAACTCTATAAACTTATTAGTTCATGCGGCCTTTAGGCATAGCAGCTTTTTAGCACACCTGTACTAGGTAGCAGAACCATAACATATTCATATTGTACTGTCAAATTCAGAACATAAACTAAAAGTTATATCCAGTACGATACTCTAAATGGGAAAAAAATTGAACTGAAGTAACACAACATACTCTAAATGGAAATTCCTTGGGGGTATAACTGAAGTAATAAAACATCAGTCCATAGCAACACCATAAAACCTTCAGATCTAGCTCACAATATAAAATAAAAGTTTACCATTTAAATGGGACCTTCATTAAGTATGGCATACTGCTCAATAGAAAAACCTGAAACAAGTTGAGGACCAGGATAAACGAGACTTAACTTACGCCCAAGTTCTTGAAATCTGGATGTAAATATGCAGTAAATCAATTGTACATATTACTAAAAACAATAAAGAGCAATTGCAGTTGCATAACTCAACTCCCAACTCTTGCTCATTTATAATAATTATTGCTTGTGTTCTTTTTGCTTTCAACTTTTGTACTAAATTGTCAACTTAAATTCAACAGGGTGCTTTCAAAATTTGTATTAAATTGTCAACTTAAATTCAACAGAAAAAGAGACTGGGTACTGATGTATTCATCAGTTTTACAGTGAAAGCAATTAATTCGAAAAAAAAAGCCTGCCTTTACAAAAAGCTGAACATTATAGGCCATGGATCTATTAAGTCTAGCACAGATTTTTGTATTCCTCATATGTATCACATATCTGTTATGATCTTTTATGCCTCAGATACATCCAATGCCTGGCCTCTCCTCTGGAATCTGAATGGCCATAGGCCCAATTATGAAAATGAATAGCACTATGAATAACAGCATCCTGCCCTATTACCCTTATTATCATCATATGGAGTTAAAGCCAGTCTTCTTCCTGATCTATTAAGTCTAGCACAGATTTTTGTATTCCTCATATGTATCACATATCTGTTATGATCTTTTATGCCTCAGATACATCCAATGCCTGGCCTCTCCTCTGGAATCTGAATGGCCATAGGCCCAATTATGAAAATGAATAGCACTATGAATAACAGCATCCTGCCCTATTACCCTTATTATCATCATATGGAGTTAGAGCCAGTCTTCTTCCTGACAGAATGGACCTGAGCCCAGGCCCGTCATCCTGGCTTGCAGTCAAGGCCTTTTTACTCACCACCTTGTACACCTCACGGAGGACAGTGAGAAATGCATTCTCAACATTGGTGGCATCAAGAGCAGAAGTCTCAAGAAAAAACAAACCCTCCTTCTCTGCATATTGTTTAGCATCCTCTGTTGGGACTTCCCTCAAGTTCCCTAAATCAGATTTGTTGCCCACAAGCATGATCACAATGTTGCTGTCTGCATGCAATCTCAGCTCTTCAAGCCACCGAGGTACGTGCTCAAACGAGTACCATTTGGAGATATCGTACACTATCAGTGCCCCTAGAGCTCCTCTGTAATAAGCGCTTGTGATTGCCCGGTACCTGCTTGTGTTTGAATCCCAACAAAACCAGTCAATATGGGCATATCAAACTTAATAGATAACTATATCTTAATAAAATTTAGATTTCTGTTGATTTCCATTCAGGTGGTTAGAGGAAAAGGATTCTAATTCTATCTTGAAATTTTAAAAAAATTATAAAACTGAACCTTATTATAAAGCAAACATCTCTTTCAATGTTCAGTGTTTCATGTTCAGAAAGAAGACATAGTAGACAATGTCTAGTTTTGTGGCCAAGCTTATGTGCAAATGCTCGTTGGGTATGGCTCAACCAGAATACAATTACTTATATGCAGCTTTTAAACATAAATGATCAAGGTTTGTTGCAAAGTGATTTGAAAATGAGAAATAGTGGAGCATGGCTTGCTTTGTGGCCATGTTTCGGTGCAAAAAACTTTTTGGGTGGGAAAAGTTTCAACCAGAATACAATTACTTCTATATAACTTTTAAACTTAACTGATCAAAAGTTTGCTGCAAAGAAATATGATATACCACATAATTGTCTGTTATTGCATTTCCTCAATAAAAGAGATGCACAACTCTCACTCTTGAGGAATCAGCTTTCAATTCACACTTCTAATAAAGAGAATTCATAGTGTTCAAAGATCAGCAAACACTTGTCAAAATTCAAATTAATATGCTTCAAAGCATGGAAACTCCTTACTGCTTGGGATCTTGTTCAAGGCCATATATATTCATGTCTAGAACTTGAATACAAAGAGGATCTTCATGCTAGGCTGTAACTCATATATGCTGTAACTGGTAATATAAATTGTATGAAAAGAAAGTAAAAAAGGATTGTATACCACCTTTCTTGGCCTGCAGTGTCCCAGATCTGAGCCTTGACCATCTTGTTCTCAATGAATATTGTTCTGGTCTGAAACTCTACGCCTACTGTAGCTCGAGATTCCAAGCCAAATTCATCCTTGGAAAATCTGGACAGCAGCTGTGATTTTCCCACAGCAGAGTCCCCAATAATCACCATCTTGAAAACGTAGTCAATCTTCTCTTCTTGATGCCGATATCTCGTTCCCATGACGAACTACAGACAGCTAGGGAATCCAAGCTATTCACGACTGAAACTATACCAAAGCTCTTGTTTCACAGAGGTCCTTCCATGGATCGATCCATCTAACCTTCCTTCACTTCATTCAGCAGTACTAGAGCCAATACGGCTAAATTCTCTTAAAAAGAGCCAGTATTGATTAGACCCACTTCCTTTTCACACAATAAATCAATAGTTCTCCGAGGACCCAGATCCCCAAACACCGAGATTGCTAAACTTATCAGTCGCAATTCTGAAAAACAGTACTGGGAATCCGAGGCTTATGATGAAAAAAATCCAAACCTAACGTTTGGCGCCTGCCTCAGAGCTCTGCAATAGTGAAGGCTAAGGGAATCGATGGGGAGAAAACGAACTTAGGTCTTTCAATGCAGTACAGTGCATACACATCCACGCCTCGTTAGGTATAAGCTGTAAACACGGTAGAGCTGGAGGTAAATCCCCCCAATGACGGCTGTCAGTGACCATCATTGGGTCCAGAGGGGCCATGTTTCATCCCCAATCATGAGGTCATGTGGGGAAATTCAAAATTCAAAATGAACTGACATTGAAGTATCAGATGAAACCTGCTAATTCCGGGATAAACTCATCATTTAGGTAAAATGAATTCTGCAAACAAAGTTCCATTCGATTAAAGGTACAAAATTATGACCTATAGAAATTCAAATTTAACTGGATTCATTTTCTGTGAAATGTTCTTGTACTGTTCTGTTCATTTTTGGAAATTTTAGGACTTTGAAAAATTTTCAAGACTTTGATTTCAAGAGACTAAGATCCATGGAAGTAAATTTCCATGAGAAACTCTAGTCAAATTTTTACAGTGACGGAAAAATCTTTGACAGGGGCAAGGACAAATTTTATCCACAAAGTAAATTTCTCCCGTTCACATTTCATTGTCAACTAATGGCATTTTTCTGTTCAATTGATTTTACGCCGCCGACCCACAAACGGTGCAGCGAACATGATTCATTTTAAACGCCACGTGGATTCCATTGTCTTACGTGGCAATGAATGAATGTGCCAGATTGGAGTCATTTAATATTAATGTTAAAATAGAGTGTAGTTATGACAGTTTAGCTGCTTCTATTAATGTGGAATGAAAGCCTTGTGTGACAGCCATATGTACTGACAACCTCATGACCGTTTAACTAATTTTGAAGTTTTGCTTTAAATATTTTTTCAGCAAATTTTGAGTATTTTTCTCAATTTAAGGATGAGATGGTATTTAGTAAAAATATTATAAAGAAAAAAAAGAAAAGAAGAAGAAGAGTTAACGAGGTAAATTTATTATATTTAACATATATATGGGAGGTTAGAGTTGTTTTTGATGCTTTTGATTTTTGTTTCTTAATTTACTAGTTAAGTTTGATGTAATCTTTTGAGAACTCAAACAATTTGACAAATAAAAAAATGAGATTTTAGAAATGAGAGTGGACATAGAGGTTATGGACAATTCTATTATATCAGCATGTAGTTTTAAACGTGTAAGAATTAATTAGTTAGACGGAAGAAAGTAAGCACTTCACAATTATTTGTAGTCTAAATTATAAGTTTATCCATTATTTTGTGATATCTATTTTCATGTGCTTTATTATGGTAGGGATTGGGTATGATGAAACCAAGAGATAGGTATTTAGTGGATAAATTGGGAGTGAGTCATGCTACAAAGTATTGTTAGTTTCTTTGTCTCCCCAAGGTGCTTGCCTTATCATTGGATTGACACACAACATATGGCCAAGATTATGGAGCTTAAATTTGAGCCTGAAAATGAAACCAATAAGCAAGGGGTCAAATTATAGGGGAAGGAGAAAGGCACATAAGCAATCCTCAAGTTACCCGCAACCCTAGAGAATCACCCAAGCCCAAGTTGATGCCATGGCTACTACTACCAATTACTAGCAACATTTCCTCAAACATGTCAAGGAGTCAACCATGTTGAAAACCTAGTTAAGAGCAAAAGACATAAAACCCCTAATGAGCAAGTGCCAAATTTTTAGAATAGTCTCCGATAATGGTTTCTCATAGCAAAGATACCAAGTCTTTAGGTTAACGTAATTGTATTAGTTTAATAAATCTTTCATTACCCAATTAGTGAAAAAAAGCTGACAATGAGAGCAATAAATTCTCTCTAAATTAAACCTAATGAACATAAAGTATGATGTTGCTTTCAAAACAATATATAGCATAGAGATAATTGTTACAAATTCAATAAAAGAAAAGTAAAACCCAACAAATATAGGGAAACATAATAAATACTAGAAATTTCAATAAGTTGAAAGTACTACCTCCAACCTTATATTTCTCGAGGAAGATACAAAGGAGTGAAACTACCAATAGCAACATGAACATTTATGTGGGTTCTTAAGTTAGCACCATTTGTCATCTCATATGAGTGATATAGAGTTGGATTATGCACCTTATTTTGATTTTGCTCGTAAAATTAAACTCTTATTATATTGAACATAGAAATAATTTAGATAAATTTATCAACACAATCTAACTATATGATGTTTTTATCATTTTGGTAGAAATTGGATGATAGATTTTTTTGAGAATGTGAATTTTCCTTATTTAAAATGTATTTTTGAATGTATAAATAGATTTGGTGTCTTGAAAAAACCCTAGAACAAATTATGTAGATTAAAAAGTTTAAACTTACCATTCTAAGAAATCCCATTGAATTTAAAAAAAAATTGACAAAAAAAAACCTACAGAAATTTAAAACATCAAAAAAATAAATTTATTTCTAAAATTTTAAGTTTCAATAAATTTATAATACATACTTATTTAAAAAATACAAAACAAAACATTTAGTTAGTTGTGATTTTGATTTTGATTTTCCATCCATATATATGATTTAATAACTACTCAAAATTAAGTTTAATTTTGGTGAGTATTAAAACATTTTAGTTTGAGTAATCAACAATTAATTTTTTAAATTCAAATCTTCAAAAATATATTAGGAATAACTTACTGACTAAAATTTTGAAATTTTATTTTCAATAATTTTTAAACCAACATTTTCAAATATAATAAAAAACAAAATTTTAAAAATAAAAATTAAAAATTAACACAGAATTGTAGGAAAATTTTATTTACACAGATAATTATGAAGGTTAGTCAAAGAACACAAAGGTTTCTCTGGGTAATCCAATCACTTTGATTAGTACTATAATAACAAAGGTTCGCAAGGAAATTTTATTTACACAAATAGTTATAAAGGAAAGGTCAAAGAACACAAAGGTTTATGTGTGTGATACAACCACTTTGATTAGTACTCTGAATTATTTTTATGATTAATTAGGAAAAAAACTTACTTTTACAAAGGAAAAAATCAAATTTGATATTAAATAAGGAAACAATGAGCTTTTGGAGATGGGATAATTAAGAGGTTGGGTTTGAGAGAAGGCATTACTCAAGTGGGGAATGTGGACCAGTGAATAATACACAAAGAAAGAAAGGAAGTAACATTATAAGATGTGACATCTAGCCGGAGTTGTTGAGATTGTGTCATTAGACTTGTCACTTTATGGTTGTGATGGGTCATTTATTTGATGGTTGGGATGATGGATAATTTATTTAGGAATGTTATAATGTTGATTGAGATGTATGTGGGTTTTATATTACATAAATAATATTTGGAATAAAATTACTTATTAATTATATTTTTATTATTTAAAATAATTTATTAATTAAATTTATTTTTAAGCAATTTGGAGAAAAAAGTATATATAATATATATAAAATTTATTTTAGATATTATTTTCAAAAAGAAAGAGAAGTGTTTGATTGAGGGGTTTTAGAAAATATATAAAATGATTTTAGGGAAATATAAATTATAATTAAGATATTGAGTTTTATAGAAAATCAATATAAAATTATCGAATTTATTAATTTTTTCCATATAAAAATATATATATTTTTATTTAATTATGTTTGATAAAATTATAATTTTTCTAAAAGGTGGAAAATTTATCTATCATAATTTATGGTTAACTAATAGTAAGGACAACCATAATTGGTTTTTGCTTGTAAATGTAGGCTAACTCATCACCATTATTTAAGAAAAAAACATGTCACTTGAAGTAATATGTTGGTGGTTCACAAGAGGGTGGGTTTTCACTCTTACTAGATGTTTAGGGGTCATTAACTTGCTTCCTTACATCTAAGGAAGACAACAATCAAAACCACATTTGTACATATTTAATATCTACATAAGTTTTGAGTTCTAAGTTGAATAAGATTACAACCCACATAAATCCATCTTAAATAATCAAAATATTTACCCCCCAAGGGATTTGATCCCTTTCAACACTTGATAGATTCGAGGCTAACATGGATTTACACTAGCATATAAAGGAATATCCTAATGACTATTGTGTTAGCAGGAAATCATGGGTTATTGTATATTTTGGGACATTTTTGTGGCTCATATAACTCCATTATGGGTTATAAACAATCAATTCATATGATATCAATAGTTCAAAACATATGAGAAGCTCATCATGCCAACATTTTGGAATAATGATGATTCATTGACTTTTCTTGATGTGTCACTTCCTAAACGATATATATTCCATGAGCTATGTAATATAGCACTTTCAAACTAACTTACATGGCCTAGGTTGCATTCCATAAATTTATCAATTACCTTACACAATAAAAGATAAACATGCAAAATATGTGTTTGAAGGCAAACCTTCATTTGAGTATGTTTGGTTTGGAATTATAGTTTAAATTCTTGAGATATGAAGCAAAGTTACTTATGACTTCCTATCTCAATTTGTTATGTAACCTGATCACAAAAGAAAAGAAAAGATAGATCACTGACTTCAAAATAAGTCACTTCAAGGGGGAATCCTCCTTTTACATTACATAAATGAACAATTCGGGATGATTAAAATGACAATACCTCCTTGGTATATAGAGGAGTCTAAGAGGTCACAATATAATTAGGGCCTACATCACAATAACAATGTAAGGACACAACAATAACAATATGGGGGCTACACTAGTATTCTAGGGACCTAACATACCCCTCTCCTTCAAACAAGTCTTGCCCTCAACACTTGAGTAGTTTTGAATGCTTATGTATAAAATAATCATTATCCCATGTTGAATCTTTAGCGGGTAAGTTCTTCCACTTAATGAGATACTCTGAAATTGATTGATTCCCAAGTTATCAATCAGATCTTACCCAGTTCTCAACAGATGCCAATGAGTGGATTGTTTTGAATTCTACACCTGATTTTCAAGTTCTCATGGGCTTATAGAAAGTTTGTTTGATTTGCAAGGTAATGATGGATTTAGGAATAGTAGAATCATTAGCAGGTTGATGAGGAAGGGAAAGGTTGAACGTGGTAGATGAGGGAAAACCTGAAAGGTAGAACGAGACTGGAGGACCGAAATCAGCTTACTGAAATGGACTATAATTCAAAACAGAAGGAAGATAAAATTTGCAGGGAACAAAAGAAAAAGACAGAAATGCAACTAAACTAACAACAAAACTAAAATGAATTCTAACCTACTAAGGAGGTAACCACCATGTGGTGGCTACTAGAAGTATCTCTTCAGATGCTAACCATTAACATGGAGTTTTTAAGTTTCTCCCTGTAAAGTTTTCAACCTGTAAGTTCCTTGACCAATTTTTTCCACAACTTGGAATGGGCCCAGCCATAAGTGTTGGAATTTCGTGTGTTTACCTTTTGGCTCATTTAACTTGTCCCTTTTCAGGACTAGCTCTCCTATTTGGAAGTCTTTATCTCCTGCCAGATGATGATCAAACCATCTTTTTACAATCATTTGGTGGTTTTTGAATTTAATTCTGGATTTATCTCTTAATTCCTCCAGCCTCATCAGTTGGTTGATCCTTTCTTGAAGTGAGGCTGAAGGGGTTCCTCTTGAAGCTTGGGAGAGTTGTAAGGAGGGAAGGGTAGCATTTGGAGGCTAGAAGGCTTCATGTCCATAGACGAGGAAGTATGGGGAGTTTCCTAAGGCCACTTTAGGGGTGACCTATCAGCCCCAAAGGGAATTTGTTAGGGCGTTGTGTCAATTCCTTTGGTTGTCAGCGACAGAATTGCAGATTCTACGGATAAGGTTTTTATTTGAAGACTCCGCAACTGAGTTTCCCTAGGGGTAATAGTTTGTTGCATACCTTATGTGGATTTATTTATCAATAGCAAACTCAGTCAATTTCAGTGATAAAAAGTAAGAAGCATTATCAAATATGAGAGCGTCAGGGATGCCATACCTGTTGATAATGAATTTCTCAATGAATGATATTACCTCATCTTCATTCACCTTTCGAAGCAGGATGGCTTCGGTCCATCTGGTGAAGTAGTCAGTCGTTGTGAGTATATGCTTATGCTGTTGTGAAGAGTTTGGAGTGATCTAGCCTATGACATCTGGGACCCATTGCTGGAACGGTCGATAAATCATAACATGCCTGAGGGGAACAACAGGCTTTCTTTCTCATCCTGCAGCGGTTTGACACACCTTGCATTTGTGAGCGTAAGTATGCGAGTCTTTGAACACGGTGGGCCAATAATGCCCAGCTCTTAATATTTTGTGAGTAGTGGTCTCTCTGCCGTAGTGACCACCTGCTGGGTCGTCATGCATTTATTTCAATACATGGTCGACATCATCCTTTTCTAAACACCTCAGCCATATTCCATCATGCTTTTTTCTGTATAAGACGTTGTTGGCTAAATGATATTGATTGGATTTCAATCTGAGTGCTCTCCTCTATGATGCATCCATGTGTTTAGGACACGACCCCCATACTAGATAGAAGCGTATGTTGTAGTACCATGACTCAGGGTCCAAAAAGGCTTCCGACGTTTCTCACTCATACATCAACGCTTCGTTAATCCATAAGGGCCCCTCCATGAGTTCCATTTGTGCATATCACATGCTCAATGTTTCTGGTTCTTCGGACGCCCCTTCGTCATCTACCAAGGCTTATGTTGCTAGCCTGCAAAGTCCCTGCCCTAGAACTATATGTGCCAGCTTTATCTCGAGGTCAAACTCTTGAAGGGCGATTATCCAATTCCCTCTTCATTCACCCATTTCCTTCTGCGTGAGGAGGGCTCTTACAGCAGGATGGGGGACGATTACTTTGGTCCTGGCTTTCAGTAAATAAGGGCGGAAATGTTTTATGGCCTTGAAAGCTGCATAGCCCTATTTCTCCATGCCTGGGTAGTTGAGTTCCGCCCCTTGGAGATTAGAGCTCATATAAGAAATAGGGACTTCCTTGCCTTTGTTATTTTTCTAAGTGAGTATTGCGGCATATGAAACATCAGAAGCAAAAGTGTACAAGAAGAATTCCTTTCCAAAATTTGGGTTGACCAATGCAGGAGCTTCAGCGATGGCTTCCTTGATTCACTGAAACACTTTCTTGGCTTCATCGCTCCATTTATACACAACTTCCTTCTTCATCATCAGTTGCATGGGGTGCACTATTTCCGCGAGGCCTGAGACAAATTATCTAACGAAATTAATCCTCCCGAAGAAAGATTGCATGGCCTTCTTATTGGCAGGGGGTTGTATTCTCATGATAGTCTCTATTCTTTCAGGATCAATAACAATCCCTTCTTTAGAGAGGATATGACCTAGTAGTTTCCCCTCTGTGACTGCAAAGATGCTCTTCTTGGGATTCAATGAAATTCCATACCTTCGACATCTTTCAAAAATCTGTCTCAGGTGATAAATATGATCCCTTCTGTGATATGAATACATAGTGATGTCATCCATGTAAACCACTACTGATCTATTAATCAACCCTTAGAAAGCTATGTTTGTAGCTCTTTTGAATGTGGCACCCGCGTTAATGAGTCCAAAAGGCATTTTACGATATGCGTAGGTGCCCCATTTAGTGTTGAAGGTTGTCTTAAGCTGATCCCCATGAGATACCAATACTTGATTATATCCTAAAAACCCATCTAATAGGGACAACATTTCAGACCCAGAAACGCACTGAAAGATGTGTTCCATAGAAGGGATAGGATAGTTATCCTTTTGAGATGCTTTGTTCAAGTTTCTGAAATCAATACACAGCCTGATATCTCCATTTCTTACTAGCACGAGATTGGCTACCCAGCAGGTGTGTCTAACCGGGAAGATGATTTTGGCATCCAACATTTTGTTTAATTCTTTCTTCACCAACGGTTCTAGGCTTGGATGCATCTTTCACAACTTTTGTTGGTAGGGCTTGGCCTCCTTTTCCAAAGGGATTACATGCTGCATAACACTAGTATCAAAGGTCTTTATGTCTTCATATGTCCACGCAAAGACGTCCTTGTAGTCTTTAAATAGCTTGACAAATGCAACCTTTTCTTGTGGAGAGCACCCAAGGCCCAGATTGACATTCTTTGGGTATTCTTTGGTCCCAAGGTTGATCGTTTCATACTTCATGGACGAGCTATGCATTTTGCAGTTAGTTGGTTTCTTGAATTTATCATGCAATTCATACAAGTGCTCCATCTTAACAACTCATTTGGGAATCACATTGAGCTGATCCTTTTCCTCATCTTCCCTCTCATTCATAAGTCTGTCGTGTTCTCTGTCATAATGATTGCATTCTTAAATGTCTCCTCACAATGCAAGAACTCAAGGATTTTCTCGTCATCTTCGAACACCTGCCAATTTGAGATGTTATCAGGCACAGATGGTTTGAAAATCAATTCAACATAACATTTATTCTTCTTTAATCTGAAATCAGGCAAAAGTTTAGAAGCCATACTAGCCATTAAATCAACATCTTGGTTTTGCCTTCGAAGTATGTATGTGATATTAAAGGAATCAAAACTATCAATTAAGCTCCATACCTCATGCTGGTACCTTACCAGGTGTGGCGAATTGTAGTGTATCCTTTTCCTTACCATATCCACAATTCTTTGTGAGTCACCAAAAACTTTAAGATTTTTCACCTTCATATTAATGGCTTTCATCAGGCCCTGCAGCAAGCCTTCCAGCAAGCCTTCATATTCTGCTGTGTTGTTGGTGCATGCAAACTCCAACCGGTTGGCCATCAAATGTTGGTTCCCTTGCAGGTCAATGAGAATACTCCCAACACCTGTACCTTCAAGGTAGTTAGAGCCATCAAAATAGAGTGTTTAGAATATAGAATCTAATATTACATCAATTGAACTACTATCTAAGAAATTAGTCCTATCACCTACTATAATACAAGATAGCTCATTAGTTGGATTATGGGAGGGAATGTCCAACTGTGTGTATGTCAAAGTTTCTTCAACTATTTCAGCATGGAATTCTCCAAAACAGGTTTTTGTAGCATAAACATTGAAACTAT
Organism: Pinus taeda; assembly: GCA_000404065.3. Lineage (NCBI taxonomy): Eukaryota > Viridiplantae > Streptophyta > Pinopsida > Pinales > Pinaceae > Pinus > Pinus taeda. Next base: position 29,664 of record APFE030437460.1, on the reverse strand, counting down.
AGTTCCCAAGGATGGAGTTGGTAAACATTACAGGTTCATTGAAACAATTTAGTTCTGTTACCACATACTTCATGTGTCTTTCTCGATCAAATCTCAGCATATCACCTTTTCCCTTCTGAGGCAGCAAGAGGTGGGACCAATCAGTTGAGAAATATCCATTGAGTTTCGCTGACCAATCCCTACTAAGTAGCATTCCATAGGCCTTGGTATATCGACTACCACTATATCAATGACTTGTGTGTACTATCGTTTAGCAACCATCCGAATCAACACATATTTCAATTCTCCAATTACTTTCACATTTGTCCTGTCCAATTGCATAATTCAAGTCCCAGTTTTCTCAGGTATTGCATGTAGTCTTTTAGCAACAGCATAAGGCATCACAGTGGACGAGGCACTAGAATCTACCAGGCAATTGTGTATGTTCATGTTGAGGATTTCAAATGTGATAAGGAAAGGTGGGGTCATGGATTTTGATTTCCCCCCTATCATGCCTGCACTGACATCTTGGGGGTTTCGATTCATTTTGGACAGAGTGGCTTCTAGAGCTGATGGCATTTGGGTTGCAATGGAGGTGTTGACAGGTCTAGACACTGACTTCTTGGTTTGGCTACTTGGGATGGTGGGAGTTTTGGAATTTTTCTCATTCATAGCTTTTAAGAGAAAATCTCTTTGTTGCGTTAATTTCAACAAATCAAATTATGTGATATTAGCCCTAGATTTCTTAAGATCATCCACAATATTGTAATCAATGTTATAAACAAGATAAGGCAGAGTAAACATACCAGTTTTTCCATTCTTAGGTGGGAGTTTACCATCTTGAGTAGCCTTAGTTGCAGTGGGAGATGCATTTTCTTTCTTTGGATGGTTTGCTATCGGGGTATTCTTGGACTGATCACTAGGTCTACTCTTCTTAACAGGGATTTTGGGAGCAGGTGCCTTCACAGGGTAGACATCTTTCTTGGCTTGATCTATAGGCTTCATCACACCTACAAGTGGCCCTTTGCTTCATGTGTGGATTTCATTAGTGTGGATTTCTATCGTACTGTCTCCTTGGTCATCATCGTTCTCATTTGTATAGAAATCCTACAGTATGTTGATTTGAGATTCTTCTTCCAAGGGCTCTTCTACTTGGTATTCTTCCTCATCTTCTTGCTCTGGTTCTAGCTTCACTATAGGTTCTTCTTGGTTAAGGAGTGATCCGATGAGAGCCAACTCATTTGTGTTTAAATTCCCTTCATTGGGTGGAGTAGGCAGTGCAAGTGGGCCATGACTACCTTCTGTCTTCTTACGATAGAAATGTTTGAAAGGTTTTCTATTGTTATACTTTCCTCCACTCCCACTTGTACTATCTCCAAAATTCCTTTTCATATCAATGACTATATTTGTCAGCTTCTTAATGATCCGATGCAAACCTTCTATATCTGTGGTATCCTTTTCTTTGATTTCAACCCCTTTGTTATCACTCCCATTATTTTTCTTGGATGCTTGTGAGGCTTTCTTTTCTCCGGTTGTATGGTGGCATGCTGTGAGACTGAGCATTTCATTCTCGACTTTTACTGCTTCATCGATAGCACCTTGTAATGTCTGTGAGTTACTCCTTTTGACTCGCATCGCAGTAGGGATAGGGAGAGCAGTGATGTAGAATTCCATGAGCACCTTTTCTATAGGTCTAGCGGTGGCTGGGATTATATTAAACAAGGTTTTGAACCGGATATTAAAATCCTTAACCTTTTCTTTAGTTTCCATTTTCAAACAGGATAGTTCTAGGAATAAGGAAATAGGGGTTTTGTCATCACCATACTTGTCTAAAAAGGCCTGTTGAAAGGGAGCCCACGAGGTGATCGATCCAGTTCTCAAGCTAAAGTACCATGTGGAAGTTGCACCAGTTAGGGTAAAAGGGAATAGGCGACAGACTATATCATCATCAACTACCCCCAGCATGCGCACGGCCAGGAAGAACGAATTGACATGGTTTTCAGCGGTGTCTCCCCACTCAAGGTCAAATTTAGGCAGCACCTTTTTTGCATTCTTGGGTAAGGGATGTTGTTGCCCAGGTATTGGCACAACATCCTGAGCAAGCCAGGGAGGAAATGCTCCTGGAAGAGGTGGGAGTTGGTTCCCACCTGGTTGAGGAATATTAGCCATATCAAGGATAGGGATGTTTTGGTTGTGGGTTTCTTCGTTAGGATTTTCCCAATCAGAATCCTCAGGGATTTCTTCCCAAGGAGAGTTGATACTCTGTAAAGAATCGAGCACAATATCCTCAAGGGAAGGGGCTGCAAACATTTATTCGTTTATGTGATAGACCCTTGGCTTTCTTTTTGCTATCGGAGGTAATGAATGAAAGATACAGAGTTGTGATAGGGAACGAGCATAAGCCCGAGTAAGTCTTCTGACTGGTTGTTCTTGAGTGACAGGATACTCTCATAGTGTGTCTTCTTCGAAATGAGGCTTTTCTGAATGAGAGGAAGGGTCTTTTCGACCTTCACTATCCATGCATTAATTTTTTTGAGTCCATGAGAACATTTATAAATGAAATCATAAAAGCTATAGATGACGGTTCAAGCCCTCCTTCTAGTGCTAATATGTTGACAAGGTGAATTTTCTCTATATCAACAATGGGGAACTAACCCGATCACAGATCCCAATTAGGCTTGCTTTCGTTTGGGATGGCTAGTTCCAATGGGTTTTAAGGGACCCCGTGAACTGTAATAGGTGTTGAGAGGTTGCTTCTGGGTAGAAGGATTTAATTAAATCAACAGACTAAAATAGCTAACCACTATGTATTAAATCCTATCTACACTTCCTCTAACTACTCTAGTCTATGTCCTAACTATCCTAATATATCCTACAGGAGCATGGCAAAGGGAGGTTAAACATCATATATGAATTCCAAGTCTAAATGAATCATTTACTAGTTCATATAAGAACAAGGTTGCATTAATATTTAATTACAACCCAATCATTCATACAGGAATATACATTCCATTTATGGAAGAGGAGCTTGCAACTGATGTCCAACTGAGTTTTGAGTCAACAACCTTTCATGTTTTAGCCATGGTATTGAATCATATTCAAATAACCAACCATAACCATGAATTGTAAGTCATCAATATGCACAAAACAAATATACATTTGCATTTATAATAGCGACAACATTCTGATCAAAACACACGATAAAAGAGGAAATCAAGCTAAAACACAGGCTCTTTATTGAGCTAAACAATCTCTCTTTATTCACAATATTCAAAGTTTTCCTTTTCAAACAAAAAAGCCCTTCTCTCCTATCTGAAGGTAATACTTATACATCTCAAAATGACTCTCCCCTGGCAACTTTTCACCTCCTTTCTTTTCATTACACAAATCCGAACATATAGATGAGAACGGTCGGTGAGGTTGTTGACACGTTGAAGTCATCTTTGTTGGAGCGTTCTACTTCCCAAGGGAGGGATAGAGAATGACTGCGTATCATTTTGTCGCACTTGTGTGGGATGGCTATTATTCCATGTCATTTCTTGAAGGAAACTGAAGATGCCACACTCATCATCCCACATCTGGCATGCCTTGAGGTTTATATGGAGGGAGTGACATCTTGGTGGATCAGCGATGTGCCTCCATTTTGACGCAGAGCGTGCCTTCATTATGCATTGTGGAGGTTCATCCCCCTTTCTGCAGACTGCGCTTTTGCAGTATCGACACCGGGGTGCAGAGGTGTTGTCTTGATATACATCGCTTTTATCTGCTACTGGATCCACTCGAATTCACTTGCAGAGATAATTCATATTAGTTTTGATCATGAAAATATGATAAAAACGCCCTAGAACAACTCTCGTCATCATTCAAACTTTAAATGATAAGGCGTAATGAAATCAAAAGGAGGGAGCTTGAAAGAATCAACCCCTGGCTTAGCTAACATCGTGTTGTGACCGAGTCTCAATCGCACATCTCAACGGGCAACCATGTGCCATATCACCCCTACCGGATTTCCTTTGAGAACTCAGATCATAACATCCTATAGAAAACACAGGAATACACAGAAAAGACAACATTTGACCACAAGGCTGGATTTCAAAATTTATAAGCACGGACGCATAGTTATCAGCAGGTCTGCTTCATCGAATTGGACCTTATGCATAAGCGCTAGACCTCGCCGATAGCGATTTAGCGATGGGGAGGTGAATCAGATAACATATCTATTATGTTTAATAAGATCGGCTGGTCTGCCAAATCACATATCGCAATGTGCGCAGGCCTATGACCCTGCTGATTGTGATATGCGATTTGGCCGGACGTGATATATATATATATAATATATATATATATTATATATATATATATATAATATTATTATATATATATATTATATATATATATATATAATATATAATATATATATATATATATATATCTATACACACATATACATATACATATACATATACATATATATATAGCTTGTATTTAATAACGCGGTGGGTCCTCTATACCACATTGTGTTTTATATTCCCAGGCTCTGCCAATATGCAATATGAGGTGGGGGCTCCAGACCTGAAATTGTATACAGTATGGTTAATGACCCCGACAGATCCGGTGCATTGTGGTTGTGTTATGAATAACCCTTGGGTCTTTTCGATTGCGATATGCGATGCGATTGAGGACTTAATCGCATCATAATTATTCATGATAAACAAGCCTTTGCCCTTGATCAAGGCGATGTGCGATAAGTGATAAATAGGTAAGCTAAATGTGTTTTGTGAAGCATTTCCCTTGTGAAGAGTTAAAAGGGGGATAAAGATGCGATAGAAGGTTTTGCGTGTTATGTGCATGAACGACCCTTGGTAAAGGTAGGGGCGGTTATATGTGCGAGAATAAATGTACCATGAATACTTATGAGGATTGAAACCCCTGATGAAGGGACTCAATAAAGGGCTAGGCTGAGTTACGAAAGAACTACACATCAGAGATTTATTAAGGGGGCCTTAACCATTTAGGCATTGAAGATTTGGCTTGGCAAAGAGTTAAAATCCTTGGGATAAAACAGATCATTCAGAGGAGTGCAAGATCAACCTCTATGGGACCCATACAAAATTGCTACTACGGAAAATTTTAATAGGGTGGTGGTTGTGGCCACAACACGATGATAATTGAAGGAAGTGTAGACCAAAGAAGAGGTTAATAACCCCTGAGGAATTGAAAGCGATTTAGAGAACACAAAAAGGTGTTCGTCCCCAAGTTTCAACCTAGATGAAGAAGAGAGGAAGGCCCAAGTGAGGCTTCAAGGGACATACCTTAATTGAAAGGATTTGTAGCCAAAAATCATGTTAACGTAGACATTAAATAAATTTTGAGGTCTAAAATGGGTCTCCTAAGGAATATTATAAAATAATAGTGGAAATAATAAAATAAGATTAGATTACCTCATCAAGTTTTAGAGGGAAAAAAGAAAAAACTAATTTTTTAACTCGTATTTTCAACTCATCTCCCTATGATTTTACTAAAATTTTGAGCGATAGCACTGGTTGAATGTAGAATTTAATTTGCATCCAAGGAGTACCCATGTTGCATACTTTCGATGGACCTTATTGCATGAAAAATGTGAAATACATGAAAAAATGTGATTACAATAATGTTTTTCATGTATTTCACATTTTTCATGTGGTAGGGTCCATCAAAAGTATGCAACATGGGTACTCCTTAGATGAAAAATTAAATTTTACATCCAACGAGTGCTCCTGCCTGAAATTTGAGTAAACTCATTAGGAGATAAGTTGAAAATACAATTAGAAAAAATAGTTTTTATTATTCTTTATTGGTTTATCTTTTTACCTTTTTACTCCAAAATTGATGAATTATCCCCCATGGTTGATGTCATCATATTGGATCCTATTGGTTCTTATAAAGTGGATTTTTGTTATACATTTTTGTTTTGAGGCTCATTTTATACCTCAAAATTTCTTTGATTGAAACAATTAGAGAACAATTACCAAAGTGGAAATGAAAAGCATGTCGAGGAGCTAGGAGATGATACCCACATTTATCATAGAGAACACCCCCACATGTACCTAATCAATTCTCAATGCCATTGCAAGGAATCTATTTGAGGCATCGTTTAACGTTAGATTTGAGGTAGGTCACATTGAAGGTGGCCATGGTTCAGAGACAAGGTTGACCGTCCACAGCGATATTATTTCCTTTTGCGCTCAACCCGATGAAGGACCCTCTCTAGTAGTTGCATGCAATAAAAAACAATGCAAATTTTTGGTACTTTTTATTATGCATATGTAGTTAAAAACATAACTCATGATATAATTTTGTGGTTGTATTGTATTAAAAGCGGACATATTTCCTAATAGAAAATCTCAAGAAAAAAGAAACCTTGATGTAATTTTGGATTAATGCTATGATCTAAATGTAAATTTGAATTAATCAAATTCTCGTTTATGGTTAAAAAAAGATATAGACCCATAAGTGAATACAATAATTACAAAAGGCACCACTAAATATTATTCTTTATAATTATTTAGTGTGACAAAAGGCACTTTCTATAACATGGGTAAGGTATATATATCATACCTATAATGCTTACCAAGGAAACTAAACAAAATTCAAAAAACAATAATACTTTGTGGTTAGCCAGGGAATTAAATCAAAGATTTATTATTGTTATTTATAATTAGATGTAAATAAAAAACTTCTGCACCAAAACAAATCATGTCAACCAAAGTGAGCAAACCTTAGTAAGATTCAAAGAAAGAGATTCCACACACCATAATGAGATTTGCATGAGAAGTGGATATTGCACATAGTGTTATTAATGCCTTGAAATGTTTAGTGTCATTAATATGTGAAGATTTACCTGAGAAGTGAATAATGCAAGTAACTTATTAATATGTGGATTTTTATGAGAGGAGATCATGGAATTATTAATACATATTCTAAATGTGTTATGAGTTGGATTTTTTTCATTAATATATAATATTAATTTTAAGTAAATTTTGGATAAAAATTTAGAAGAATTACTAAAATCACATATATCAATTGTTGAGATTGCATACTATGAGTATATTATGGGTTTTTTTAGGATACTAAGTTTATTTTTGCAATTAAATAATGTAAAATAATGTAAATTTAATAATGAAAAATTACAATTTTAATAATTTTTTTATAGTTGAATTATGATAATGAATTGTAAAAAAAAAAATTAAATTGTAAAAAGTTTATATGTTTCCATGTTGTTAATACCTTATCATGATCTACATTGAATTTTATATAGTAGATAAAAATCTGCACCATATATTAATATAATATTGTTGGTATTATGGAAAATTTTCCAATATTATCAATATAGTTGATATTGTGGAGTCTCTTCCTACGAAGGTTATAGAATTTTTAGACATAGTTATCGGATAATACACAATAAAACTTATTTTCTGTCAATGTTTCAAATCCCAACTGGGGTCCATCACCAGGACTGCTTGAATGCTTGATAGAAGAAGAGCTAAATTGAAGGAATTAAATAGTAATGAAGAGAGAAGATTAAAAGATGAGATGAATGTAAGTTGTTTTAATATCAATTGTTCCAAATTATTATAAATTATTATTATGTTAATCATATTAATAAAATCTTGTGTGATTAATTTTAATATTATTAGTAATTAATTAATTTTAATATAATAGTTTTTATTAAAAATTTTAATTCATATAAGCATTTAAACTTAGTATAAAGTATATTAATCAGCCTTTATATTTTTGTTTTAATACTCAGTAATATTGGTATTAGTACTTAGTGATTTGGTATTTAATATTTATACTCATAATGCTACTCCGTTCCAGTATAATGTAGGTTTATTATATAAATAGTATGTGATAAATTTATTATAAATGTATTTAATGATCTTAATATTAATATAAGAGTGTTGTAATTAAATTAAAAATTAAAAATAATGATTAATAATAATATTTAATCAATTAATAATTTATAAAATTAATATCAAGAACCTAATAGTAAATGTAAATATTAATAATTAATGACTATAATTATAATTAATTAATATTAATATTAAATAATATTAATTTTAATATTAATATTAATATCATATTAATTTATAATAAATTATGTTATATAATATTATAATAGGATGATTGAATTTTTTTTTTTTTATAATTAATTAATTAATAGTTGTTTTTTTTTAATTAATACTAAAAATCCAATTTTTATAATAGTTACTGATAAATAACTATTATTGTAATGTCATAATTTGTACTAATTATTATTATTATTATTATATTTAAATTATTAAAGCAATGCTACTAAACTATTAGAATGGGAGAGGGAAACCTACCACTGATTGCTATACCTGAGATGTATTGGTGGACCCTAATTTTTCTGATTAGGGGAAGCCAGCTTCTATTAATCTCCATACCATTGTCTCTGTTGAGATTATGCAGATGTTTGATAATTTCAAGAGCTTCTCTAATTTTTCACCTATTATGTTGTTCTTCCCTTGCGACAATTGAGGTGTTTTCCAAAGAGACATGGTGTTTAGTTTTTGAGGAGTGATCTGCTAGGGCTGAAGTACGAGACCTTTCATTTCTAATATCAACTCCATGTTCTTTGAGTCTTGTCTGCAGGGAGCGACCTGTTTCACCAATGTAGCTTTTTCCACATGAACAATCTATTTTATAGACACCCTTAAGTTGGTGTCTATCAATACTGTCCTTGACCGACCTCATACCTTGCCTAATAGTTCCAGGTGTTGAGAATTGCGTGTTTATGTTTTTCTTCCTTAGGATTCTGGCAATCTTGTCTGTTACTCCATGAATATAGGGTAGAAATACTCTACCATACTGAGGCTGGTCTTGGGCCTTAGGTTCATGAGATAACATCCTTTTTTCAGCGTTCTCTTTTGCTCTTTTAATCTCTTTTTCTTTGTAGCCTATACTCTGAAAGGTTGAGACTAAATTCTCATTCTCTTCATTTAGATGTTTAGCGTCTGAATGGACGAAGTTGTCCTGATGATGGTTCCCAGTTGGGATTTGAAACGTTGATGGAAAATAAATTTTACTGTAGATTCTCCGGTAACTATGTCTAAAGATATATACCACAGATGTCTTAAATCCAGGTTATAGAATTTTAATATAATATAACAATAATTAATATAATTTAGATATAGTTTCTTCCAATGAATAATAATACTTACATGACATTATGTTATGGATTTACATGAAAATATTAATATAAATATAATAATATAGTTCATAGTATGCAATTTCTTCAATGTTATTAATACAATTGATAGCATTTTATACAATGGACTTATGAAAATTTTTACCATTTTATTATAGCATTTCAAAATATGGAAATTTAATATAATGCAATATATATAAAATAATTATATATTATAATACATATTATATATAGTATATACTATATATATATATATATATAGGTATATATATTACACTAACATAGATCCATCTAAACCCCAAATCTATCAAATTCCAAAAGGATCATATTTCTCTAGGTGTAAATTATTCCTTAAGTTTACATCTCAAGTGATTTGATACATGTTGAAACTTAATAGATACATTGCTTACATAGATCTATTCTAATAATATTTGAAGCAAAGGTGATACATAAAGTACCGTGGATATTCCATTTGATAGTTCATCACAATAGATCTGATAAAATTAACTTAAAAATACAAAATCTACACTATGAGGGTTTATTTTTCTTTAGATTTATAGATATGTAAATTATTGTTTATTGCATATGAATGCAATTATGCAGAATATAGAGATCAATGAAATAAAAATCATAAGCGATAATTGACACAAGATATATCCTTAGAAACCCTTTTGGGAGAAAAACCCAATTGGAAGGAGAGGTTTCTATGCTCTCTTTCTCTAAATAGAAAATGGATGCAAGTACAAAAATGTAAGGCCTGCGACTCCTAGGATGCTATAGTGCAAAAATCCTCTCTGTATACTCTCTTCTTATTGTTCTTAGCTACTTTGCTTGTCTATGGAACAAATTTCCCTTGAAAAGAATAGAGCCCATTTTTGTCCTAGTGGCCCAGTTATAACACAACCTGATAGACTATTAGTGGTTAAGTGTGACGTCTTCAACTCTAATCTAGAGTTACAATATTGCCTCTTCTAGAGTCTTATTCATATTGATCACATGGATATCCCATTTTCCATGAGTAATGGGGCTGACTTGGCATCCTCTCGAATAATGGTGGGCATAACAGGATGGTCAACTTTCGAGTGGCATAACTTTGCATACAAACTTCGATTGAGGTGATCCTTGTGTTGTCGAAAAGGTATCTTTGTGTAGAATATGAAAAAAGTTTCCACAATAAAGCAACATATTTTTACCTCCCAAAAACATTGTTTGATGCCTTAAAATGCTCCTAGAAGGTTTCCAACACCAATTTTTCAAACTAGGTCCCACCGGTAAAAATGATCATGTGAGTTGATTCCTCCACTTTTACCACTTTGAAAACATCAAGATGGATGACAAACAATAACAAAGTCTAATCCAATTTAATAGATATGTGTAACTCCACTAGATCACACACATCTCCAACTTGTGAATTTGATGTTGAGTATGGCAATGAGTGTTTTTTGTGAGGACCGTTGATATGCACCTTGATGTTTTCTCATTTCATCTATATCTATTTACACCATTAGGGTCTTCTAACATTATCTAACTTATACATGATGTGAGAGTAAGGTATTACAAGTAGAAATATATTTATCCCCCCAACGCTTTGTGTTCACATAAACTAGGCAAATCTACAAATAGGGAGAAAGAAGGCAAACCAAAATTGTTACTAACTCTTCATTCTATCTTTCTCCCCCTATCTCTTGAATGAAGAACCTAAAAATTTCATATAATCACAATATTCAATCAAATAAATCTACTTTATTTTCAGAAATCAAAGATAACAAAGGTACGTTATTAGTGTACATACTATTCAACTACACACAATTATAGAAATGTGGTTGCTAATCTCCATTCTACCCTTAAAAATACATCAATGTGGACTATTAAAGCAAGGGATGTGTGACAAAGGAGAACATGCAAACAAATGCAAGGAAATATTATAACAAAGTATGATAAGATTTGTTAGGGTTTACATTAGTAAAGCTAAGGGACCATTGGAAAAGTCAAGAAAATATGATAATCAAAGTAAATCTATGTAAAAGAGAAGATAAGGAAAATAACATTTAGGAATTGATTTCCTAAAATTTTTTGGATTTTGTGTAAATTTGATGTTTATATTAAGAAGGCATGAAAACCATAATATATGAGGTGGTTGTAGTGTAATACCTCACTTTTGACTCTAGCATGTATTGAATCAAATTATGTAAATGATGCAAATATTCTATTATGGGCTCCTAGTGTGTATCTCATAGCCAAAACTTAATTAGCAAATGGCTAGGCATGTATAATGTATATATACATAGACGAACCATGTGTTTCTTTGTCATGGTGAATTTAGGTTTTGTAAATATTAATCCTCAAATATAAAATTGTCCAAAATGGTTGCAAACTACATGACATGGGCTACGATTCCACTAAAGGAGATGAAGGAATGGGACACATGGGAAAGTAAATCCTTTATTTCTAGGTTCCAACTTTCGATCTTGTGTCTTTTCCACCACGTGCCTTAAAATTAATGAAGCCATATACCACTTTGAATTAATAAAACCAATCATAAAATGCATGCAACATGTTAGTAGGGAAGTCTTGTCACATTGTAACAGAATCATAGGTTGAGTACAATCATTCTGGTGAAGTGTAAATCCTACATTTCTCTTATAAAAAATAATATTAGCCATCATTTCCCTTAATTATCTTGATGCCATTGAATGTAGTACTCATTCAATCATTCACACATTTATGTTGTAGGTTTCTCATGATGTGTTCTCTATTGCTAGCCATGAACCAATTTGGAGATTGACCAAATTGAGATTGTGAAGAGGAAATTGTAGGCCTTTGATGAAATATAAAGGTTGTGTAAGTTAGGAATCCATCACTTTCTACACATTTGTGGCTCTTTGGGTACTTGAGATCCAAGCATTGTTCTTATGAGAAATTCTCAAAAAAGCATACAACAAGTTGATCTCTTTTTACCCACACTGAATAAAATTGGAGAGAAACATGTCCTAAGGGATTTTTGAGTGAAAAAAGGGAAGATTTTCCTTTAAATGTGTAGGGAAGTGGAAGAGAGTGTTGTGGTTATCTTACAATTGGAAGTGTAACACACCCAACCACCTTTGTACACTAATTGAGGTGATGGGGTGCTCCAAACACACTCCAATTATATCACACATGCATGCAAATGAAAAATGGATATAATCATAAGCAAATAATTAAATTTATGAACCTCTAATCGTGAATTCAAGTTGGCTAAAACAATTCATCTCATATGGATAAATCAAATTACATTTAAGTGGAAGCAAACCATAAAATAATTAGCAAATAAGGCATGACAGGTAAAAATAGTAAACCTTTAACATTAACAAATAATAAGGAAATGCTTATCTTTCTAGAAATGATGCATTAACTAACTGCAAATGAAGAATCTTCAACTTAACCACATGTTTTCCATAACGCATGTACTCTTTGTCAAATAGGTCACCCTCAAGCCAAAAGCTATGAATCGACAAGGGTGAAATTTTACGCCTCATCTCTAATTTATCTCACACAACCTAACTCCCATAAATTCTAAAGATAAATTTTCATTTCAACTTTCTAAATCAACCAACTCCTCTCCCCCCTTAGCCTATAAAACACCAAGAGTGAGACCACATTTGCTACTAAATAGTCCCTCAATCTATCCCATTTCCCTCTAGTGCTTTAACATATGTTAGCTAGGGAACCTATACTACTAGGAACAACGAGAGATTCAAATGTAATTAGTTTCATCTTTTATCTCAACAAACACCAATAAACTCAATCATAGTTTTCTCATAATCTCATGATAGTAAAACTATGCAACTTAAGCTCATAGGAGAAATCCTAAAGGAATAATAAATGGGTGTTATGAATGACCAATGCAATAGCATGCCCGAAAACCATAGATTACATTTGCATGTAAAGGAGATACCACATGCCTTATTGAGAAGTCCACTCATCTCTCTTTTGGGATAACAATCTCATGATTTATGAATAATTTAATAAACAAGGGCAATAGTTGGGTAGTCTAGAATTAACCATGTTGGGCATAAATAAAATAATAATATTTCTCGTTAGCCCCATAATCCCCCTTCCTTATCCTCTCTTGGACTCATGGCATCTTATTATTTCCTTTCTTACTTGGAACATTTAGTAATATTTATATTACACTGCAATGTAAATATATATAAATCACATGCATTGAGCTTATAGTCATTTCATCATTACATATACATCCATAAACCAGGGACTGAAATTGGGCTATTACAATAAGACAATAAAAGTTGTTCGCAATGCTTGATATTGAATAAACTAGTTGAACATTAGAATACATAGCTTGGACTGCTAGAGAGAAGCTTGCAATCCCATTCCTTCATCCCAATGGCCTCATGGCGCACCTTAAAGGTGGTATTTACATTACATAACTATGATTGAATAGAAAATTGCTCATAAACAACAAATTACTCAATCATAATTTTCCCATAATCTCATGATAGTAAAACTATGCAACTTAAGCTCTTAGGAGAAATCCTAAAGGAATAATAAATGGGTGTTATGAATAACCAATGCAATAGCATGTCCCAAAACCATAGATTACATTTGCATTCAAAGGAGATACCACATGCCTGATTGAGAAGTCCATACATCTCTATTTTGGACATCTCTCTTTTCGGACAACAATCTCATGATTTATGAATAAACAAGGGTAATAGTTGAGCAATTTAGAATTAACCATGTTGGGCACAAATAAAATAATAATATTTCCAGTTAGCCCCATAATCCCCTTTTCTTCTCCTCTTGTGGACCCATAATCTCTTATTATTTCCTTTCTCATTTGCAACATTTAGTAATATTTGTATTAAACTGCAATGTAAATATTTATAATCACATGCATTGAGCTTATAGCCATTTCATGATTACATATACATTCATAAACCAAGGACCAAACTTGTACTATTACAATAAGACAATAAGAATAGTTCACAATGCTTGATATTGAATAGATTAATTAAACATGAAAACAAATAGATTAAATTGCTAAAGAAAAACTTACAATCCCATTCCTTCACGCCAATGGCCCATGACATGCCTTAAAGATAGTATTTACATTGCATAACTATAATTGAATAAAAAATGACTCATAAACAACAAATTACTTTGAACCAATTTTTATTAAAACATAAATACCTTATTTTACAACACACACATATATATTATATATGTTGAAGATAATGGAGAATATATTAGAATAGGTAGAGTTGGTTTACAAAGCCTCAGGATAGGAATTAGTTTCTATTTCTTAGGATGTTGTTCTAACTTCCCTAAAACCATGTATTCTATTTAATGTGTAATCTTGATGAATAATGTAGAGCGTTCTGTAGAGCCAAACTCTCCTGGTTCAGACTCTCTTTCATAGTGCTGACCAATGGGTTTTATTTTTCTTAATACAAACATTTCCATTTTTATCATGGTATCATAGCGTCAAGGCTGAGGAACATGTACGCTGGCTGGTGGGTGGTTCTTTGAACTGAAATCATCGCAGTTTTTGAGTGGATAGTCGCGACAATACACTACTACACTTCTCAAAAATTTCATTTTTCGATCGTCACACTTTTCCAGTGTACAACTGCGACGGTTGCGACTAGTCTCTGAAAATTGGTGTATTTCAACAACTAGTCTAAGATATTGGTCAAATATCAGCGACGGGTGCGACTAGTCTCGGATATTGGGCAAATATTAGCGACGATCGTGTAAATCAAAGAAATTGCAAAGGGAGCCAAGAAAAAGGCTGTAGCTATTAGAGAAGCTGAGTGGGGAAGCTAAGAACAAGGTTGTAGCTGACAACAAGAGGTTTTCTGGAGGCTAAGAAGGAAGCCACAGAGATTTGTGCATGTGTTGCGAGATCTAACAACAATGATCTGTCTCTGTCACAGATCTAGGGTAAATTTAACATTTTTTACCTGTCATTTTTTTTTTAAATCGCCAAGATGAATAACAATATATTTGAAGCATGCATGAACAAGCATAACAAGCTCGATGGTTCCAATTATGCAAATTGGAAGTTTAAGATGCAGACTCTGCTAGAAGCACAAAGTGCTTGGCAGATTATGAATGGGGATGAGCCGAGGCCCACGGTTGGATCAACATCGGTCCTAGATTGGGAGAAACGAGAAAGTAGAGCAAGGACAATGTTAAAGATGTTAGTGAAAGATTGTATTATACCACACATCAGAGAAGGTAAGTCAACTAACGAGATCTAGGGAATTCTGAAAGAATTGTACGAGATCAGAAATTTAAATCGTCTTTTGTTTCTCAAGAGTAAGATCCTATCCATGAAGATGGAGGAGAATGAAACAATTGCTTTATTTGTAGCAAGGATCAAGGATCTAAAAATCAAATTATCAGATATTGGTTATACAATGGACGATACAGATCTTGTGACCATTACAATGAATGGTGTCACTGATGATTATCAGATGTTCATCACTGGGATCAATGCTAGAGAAAAGATCCCGCATTTTGAAGAGATGACAGGTATACTGATGCAAAAAGAAGAGAGGAGATCGACTCTAAAGCCCCAGAGTGCTGATCTTGCATTGATGGCGAAGAAGAACTTCTACAAAGGGAAAGAAGGTCTACAACAACAAAACGGAGCAAGTTCACATAAAGGGCCAAATCTGATTCAAGGTATGCATTCGAATAAAAACTACTCTGAAACTAAATCTTTTTATTGTGAAAATTGGGTCATATTGCCAGGGAATGTAGGAAAAAGAAGTATCATGAAGAACAATAGAAGCCAAAGAGACATGCAGGTCATCTCGTGAATGGTGATCAGGTGCAGAATTTGAGGTTGTTCATGGTAGATCATGATGATAATGTTGATGCAGATATTTGGTATGTAGATTCAGGAGCGTCAACACACATGATAGGGAACAAGCACTAGCTGGAGGATTTTAAAGAGATCAATGAAGGCACACATATTTACCTAGGAGATGACAGAAGTCATCAAATCAAAGGATGTGGGAAAGTTTTTGTCATTCTACTTGATGGTAATATTAAACAAATTTACAATGTAATGTATGTGCCTGGCATAACAAAGAACTTGATTTCTATATCAATGATTACAGATCAAGATTTGAAAGTTGAATTTTCAAAATCTAACTGTTACATTAAGGATCCGCTAGATGGTATGAAGACAATTGCTACAGGAATCCGAATAGGAGGACTGTACAAGTTGGATTTGAGACCTACACCGGTTCGAGCATTGACAACAGCGAGCCTAACTACAGAAGAGCTTTGGCACCAGAGATTCGGCCACATCAATTACAATGATTTGTTGTTACTACAGAGGAAAAAAATGGTAAGAGATCTTCCTATGCTAAAGCAAGTACGTAATGATTGTGATGCTTGTACTTTAGGAAAAATGCATAGAGAAGAATTCCATGTTAGAGTAGAAAAGAAACAAAGGGATATACCAGAGTTAGTGCACACAAACCTTTGTGGTCCCATGCAGAGAAAATCATTAGGAGGTGCAGTGTATTTCCTACTGTTTATTGATGACTGTATGAAGTTATCTTGGGTGTATTTCTTAAGTAAGAAGAGTCATACATTCGAATACTTTTAGTTTAAAAATATGATTGAAAGATAAATAGGGAAACAGATAAAAATTCTCCATTCTGATCAAGGGGGAGAATATAGGAAAGATGAGCTGACCAGATATTGTAAAGATCATGGAAATTTGCAGCAGTTTACAATACCCCATACTCCACAATAGAATGGAGTAACAGAAAGGAGAACAGAACTCTGGTGGAATGTGTGAGAAGTACGTTGAAAGGTAAGAATATTTCAAATGGTTTTTGGGCTAAAGCAGTGAGTACTATGGTTTATTTAAAAAAAATAGGAGTCCTACAAGAAGTTTTGAGTTTAAAACTCCTTTTGAAGCTTTGTATGGATATAAGCATGTAGTAAAACACTTAAGAATATTTGGATGTAAAGCATTTGCCCACATACCCAAGGAAGATAGAAAGAAATTAGACTCAAAAGCCATCAATTGTACTTTTATAGGGTATTGTTCATCATATAAAGCATACAAATTATTTAATCCCTCTACTCACAAGATCTTTGTTAGTAGAGATGTTAAATTCCATGAGCAAGATAGTGAAGAAACTGATGAGCACTATGATGGATGGGACATTCCGTACTTTGAAGAAGAGGATGTAGAGAACAATCAGGATTAGCAGCAAACAAAGGTAGAAGATGAACAACAACAATAGCAGCAACAACAACAACAATAGCAACAACAACAACAGAAACAACAACAACAACAACATCAACATCAACAACAACAACAACAACAGAAGCAGGAAGAAATAAGGTTTGAAACCACCATCCCACCACTCAAGAGATCAGGTAGGAAAGCTCAAATTCCTGCAAGATATAGGGAAAATGCATTTATAACTAGTATGATGAATGTTGTTGAACCATCTAGTTATAAAGAAGCAAATGAAAGTAATGAATGGAAAATAGCCATGGAACAGGAATATGATTCAATAATCAGAAACAACACTTGGTGATGCAGGAGCATCAAGACCTTTTTCTCCATTTGTAAATATGGGGTGTGATAATATTAATTTGTAAATATGGGGTGTGATGATTTTTAATATTTTATTAATTAATTTGAATTAAATAGGAGAAGGTGAGGATTTATGTAAATATCTTTTTATTAATAAAAAGGATATGAAGAAATTTAATTAATTGAAGGATTTTAGGGATAAAAACCTATCCTTTAGGGATGTTGAGAGATTTAGGGGTTGTTGAGGATTTTAAGGGATTGAGCATTTAATTTAATGATTTTTAAATAGGAGTGGGAAGAAAAGTGTGAGGAGGAGAGGAGAAGGGAGCAAGGATTCTCCTTGGCAGCCTTCGGCCAGTTTTTAAAAGGGCCATAGATTTGCATTTCTGGCCATGAATGTAAAGTTCTGTGTGTATGCTTGTTTTATGTGAATATATGTTGAATTCAGTTATGTAGCATGTTTGAGTTTTCCGAGATATGGCTCTGTGTATGATGGAAAAAATTCAGGACATATAATGTTACAATTGTTGTATGTATGCCTGTGCTGACTTTTATAACACTTGATTGTTATATATATATCGTTCGTTTGTTGTTATGTATATCCAGTTCGGTCGCATAAGAGGATTGAGGCGTATCAACGCATACTTCAGAGTTGAATGATGGTATGTATGGGGACAAGTTTCAATTGGTTCGATTCCTATATGCAATTGTACAAAGGTTAATGTTGTTAGTTAATGCAGTGAATTAATTTCAATAAGGAAACAATTCCAAAATCTGGACGCAGAAAAATGGGTGCAGAGTTATGTTGCTAGAAATTGAGTACGTTGAATGCAGTTAAAATCATTGCTGTGAAAGGTCGATGTATCTCAAGATCGATTAAGGGTTTGTCGTAGTGTTAATTGGTGCTTGCTGTAATGATCATTCCAAATTGGATTCATGAGTTTGTATTTACTGAACGTTGTCATTAAATTTGGAATGAATGCATTTGTTGAATTGTTAAATTGAACACAGTTTTAAAAATCGATCTGCTGGGGTATGGAACCAGAAAGTTAATGTGTTTGCTGGAATTGAACGTTGTTTATGTTAATTGATCGAATGACATAACCCTGAGCTGATCTTGTCACTGGAAAGACGCAGTTTACCGGAGTATATGTAAAGGTAAGCAATACCTGTGGGTGATGTTATTTAATAAATTGTTGTGGAAATTGTGAGTGAATTGCAGTAGCGCAGTCATAATTGTCGACGAATTCTCTAAGGAGGTAAGCCGCGTTTTTATTACCAAACAAGTATTAAACCGTGGCTGTATCTATTAATATATTGACTGGAATAGATAAATTGCAAGGGTAAAATGTTGAGATGTTGAGCGATGATTCAATGGTAGAGCTGTATAAGAATGGTTTTCTGCGAAATCATGAATTGGAGCAGAATCATCACTTAGAGCTTTCACACAATCTCGTGAGATCAATGGAAGTGCAGAAGTTGAAAGGTTCATGTGAGTTGAAGAGCGCCTCGCCTTGATCGACTTACAGGTGGAATAAAATGATGAATAGAGAAAATGGTGGATCAGGTATAGGTTTCAAATTATATGAATCAGATTTTAAAATCACACTTTATAAAATGGTGTGAAATCATATGTTTGATGAATTTAATTATGAATTGGCATTGGATTGAAATTTGGGATTGTGTGAATTAGCAAATTGATTGGAAGTATGGTTTCTATAAACCAGATAAAGTTGTGAATATGTGTTATAAGCTTCTGCAAGTGATAGTTTTGAATTTGCCAATAATTGAGGTTCTGACTTGGGTATATAATGATGATACATTTGGATAAGGACTGTGATGAAGTTCCTGGGTATGGCAAGGTCCAAGCTTGCGTCAATTTTGGTATCAGAGCCGGAATGCTCTGTTGATAATGTAATGCAGAAAGCGTTGAGTTAATATTGGACAACGCTGAGCTAATAATGCAGTGCAGGACTGCGTTTTGGATAGCGCTGGAAGTGATCAGTGGATCGAAGTTTGAAATGATCAAGTGGAGTTGGGTCTTATTGCTGGGTCAGTCGATTTGAATATCGATTTGTTTTGCATAAATTTTTGATACAAATCTTGAGTGTTGCTGTGGTGATCGATTGTAATTACCAGAAATTTCTAAATTCGAGATCTATTTAGATGTGTGTTAAACGTTTGACATTGACTTTGTGTGAAAGTGTTGAGGATTTGATAGCAGTATGTCAAAACGTAGTACAACAAATGAAAGTAAAGGCAGAACGATGGCACGACAATTGGTAACCATTGCAGATAAATTAACGCAGGTAAACAGAGTTTTGTATTAAAATTGAAGTGAGACCGCTAGTACACTGAAATGGAAGAGGCGCGTGTATACAAATTTGCAAATTTGCAGAAGTGGTGAGATTCTGAAAGTAGTTGAAGAGTTTGAAGACACAAGCTGACAGCTAGTGGGAAGAAAGGTCCATTTAAAATTACAGGCAAATGAAAAGACAAGATCAGACTGAGATCTTGAAGGTAAGATGATCTGGGTTTATTTGAATTTGAAGATTGTAGTCTTTGCATTAAAGCAGAAGTATTTTTGCAACTCCCAAAAGGAAAATCCATAGAAGACATGTTTAAAATTGCTAACAGAAAACTGGTGAAAGCATAGGTGTGGCAGAACCTTGAGGAAATCCAATAGAGATTGGATAAGGAAGACAGTTGTGAACAGGCAGATGAGTTGAAGCCAGGAAGAGCAAGGAAAAGTGCTCAAAGGAGGTTCTGGAGATAGAGAACCAATTGCTTGCCAAAAGACCGAGTGAGGAGAGCTTGGTGAGGTAAGTGGCATAAAAGTGTTCATACTGTGGGTTCTCCGGTAACTTATTTAAAAGATACAAACCACAGATCTCTTAAATCCAAGATAAGACTTGCTGCTGAAGAGGCTTTAGTACAACTCATAGTAAAGTGAGTGAGGGACTCATAGAGATGGAAAGGAAGATGACTAGTGATAGTCATAACAGAGGTTCTGAAATCAACCACAGCAAAGGACAAAAGGAGAAGGATGCCAAGGCAATTGGCATACAGAGAAAGTTAAGCAAAGAGGAATATGAGAGGGAGAAGGCTGAGATATAAGTTCAGCTTGAGGTGTTAATGGAGATGTTGCAGAGAAATAAGGAAGACCAGAAGCGTGGTTATGTCATGAGAAAGAAGGTGAGGTGGCAGAGACTACAAGAGAAGTGGAATCAACACGTAAATTTGCAGTTGATAAAGGAACTAAGGGAACTTGAACAGGTTATAGATGCCAGACAGAAGAAAGAGAAGCTCGAAACAGTTGAGCTACAGCAAAAGGAAGATGTTGAAGTTTCTATATGTTACCCAGAGAGTGGACCATTACTTTTTGAAAGTGATGAAGAGCTAGAGGAGTTGAATAATATGAATGATTCGAAGCAGTCGAAAGATTTGATGACTGAAGCCTTAAACAAGACCGTAAGGTCTTGTGATTTTAAAACTAACGATTTGTGTGTGATTGCAGGTTGGAAGAAGAGGAAGAACATCTACTGAAGGATGTTAAGAAAGATTTAGCAGAAGAAAGACCATGTGATAATGAGACAATAACAAATGAGGAAATGGAAGATCGCATAAATTTCCAAAGTCTACTCCAAGTAAAATCATTGAGTTATATAGAGAATTAGACTTTCAAAGGAGGAAATTGGAAGAACAGAGGATGAATGGCCCAGATGGATTGCTGATGAAGGATGACAAAGCAGTTGTCATAAATGATGAAATTGCAGGTGACGAGCAAAGGAATGTTGCAGAGGGAAAGGAAGTTTGGGAGGCCGCAACATTCATATTGACAGCTAGAGCAACATGTGATGCAACATTTATAGTAGCAGCAGCAGAAAAGGTGATCAAAACAAGTGAAGAGCAAGCAAGAATGAGAGTTCAACAATCAAGGGATGGAAACAATCAACAAACAGAGGACATACTGGATAGAGAAATTGAGTTGATAAGGAGGTTAATGATAAAAACATCCCAAAGAAAGATATTTGAAAGAAAGAAAAGGAGCGACAACAAGGGAATGACAATGAAGGATTGCAAGAGCAGAGCAGGTGGAGCACTACAACACAAAATATGGAAACCTGGAAGACAACAACAGATGACAACAGCAGTAAAGCAATCAACAAGCATGGAAGGATTACAAAATAAAATTTGGGATCCAGGAGTAGATATCCAGACTTATGACCAGGTGGTCATGAATTTTCTTACATGGGGAGTCTGATGCAGGAGCATCAAGACCTTTTTCTCCATTTGTAAATATGGGGTGTGATAATATTAAATTGTAAATATGGGGTGTGATGATTTTTAATATTTTATTAATTAATTTGAATTAAATAGGAGAAGGTGAGGATTTATGTAAGTATCTTTTTATTAATAAAAGGATATGAGGAAATTTAATTAATTGAAGGATTTTAGGAATAAAAATCTATCCTTTAGGGATGTTGAGAGATTTAGGGGTTGTTGAGGATTTTAAGGGATTGAGCATTTAATTTAATGATTTTTAAATAGGAGTGGGAAGAAAAGTGTGAGGAGGAGAGGAGAAGGGAGCAAGGATTCTCCTTGGGAGCCTTTGGCCAGTTTTTAAAAGGGCCATAGATTTGCATATCTGGCCATGAATGTAAAGTTTTGTGTGTATGCTTGTTTTATGTGAATATATGTTGAATTCAGTTCTATAGCATGTTTGAGTTTTCCGAGATATGGCTCTGTTTATGATGGCAAAAATTGAGTACAAATAATGTTACAATTGTTGCATTAGCATGCAAATGGGTGTAAGTAGTATGTGTCTCTGTAATAACCATTTGGAAATTCATTAGTTGGCAGATGGGCGTAGGTGGTCTGCGTATTTGTAATAGCCATTCAAAGTTACAGTGTTTATATGTCTGTGGTATGTATGCCTGTGCCGACTTTTATAACACTTGACTGTTATATATATATCGTTCGTTTGTTGTTATGTATATCTAGTTCGGTCGCATAAGAGGATTGAGGCGTATCAGCGCATACTTTAGAGTTGAATGATGGTATGTATGGGACAAGTTTCAATTGGTTCGATTCCTATATGCAATTGTACAAAGGTTAATGCTGTTAGTTAATGCAGTGAATTAATTTCAATAAGAAAACAATTCCAAAATCTGGACGCAGAAAAATGGGTGCAGAGTTATGTTGCTAGAAATTGAGTACGTTGAATGCAGTTAAAATCATTGCTGTGAAAGATCGATGTATCTCAAGATCGATTAAGGGTTTGCCATAGTGTTAATTGGTGCTTGCTGTAATGATCATTCCAAATTGGATTCATGAGTTTGTATTTACTGAACGCTGTCATTAAATTTGGAATGAATGCATTTGTTGAATTGTTAAATTGAACACAGTTTTAAAAATCGATCTGCTGGGGTATGGAACCAGAAAGTTAATGCGTTTGCCGGAGTTGAACGTTGTTTATGTTAATTGATCGAATGGCATAACCCTGAGTTGATCTTGTCACTAGAAAGACGCAGTTTACCGGAGTATATGTAAAGGTAAGCAATACCTGTCGGTGATGTTATTTAATAAATTGTTGTGGAAATTGTGAGTGAATTGCAGTAGCGCAGTCATAATTGTCGACGGATTCTCTAAGGAGGTAAGCCGCGTTTTTATTACCAAACAAGTATTAAACCGTGGCTGTATCTATTAACATATTGACTGGAATAGATAAATTGCAAGGGTAAAATGCTGAGATGTTGAGCGATGATTCAATGGTAGAGCTGTATAAGAAGGGTTTTCTGCGAAATCATGAATTGGAGCAGAATCATCACTAAGAGCTTTCACACAATCTCGTGAGATCAATGGAAGTGCAGAAGTTGAAAGGTTCGTGTGAGTTGAAGAGCGCCTTGCCTTGATCAACTTACAGGTGGAACAAAATGATGAATAGAGAAAATGGTGGATCAGGTATAGGTTTCAAATTATATGAATCAGATTTTAAAATCACACTTTATAAAATGGTGTGAAATCATATGTTTGATGAATTTAATTATGAATTGGCATTGGATTGAAATTTGGGATTGTGTGAATTAGCAAATTGATTGGAAGTATGGTTTCTATAAACCAGATAAAGTTGTGAATATATGTTATAAGCTTCTGCAAGTGATAGTTTTGAATTTGCCAATAATTGAGGTTCTGACTTGGGTATATAATGATGATACATTTGGATAAGGACTGTGATGAAGTTCCTGGGTATGGCAAGGTCCAAGCTTGCGTCAATTTTGGTATCAGAGCCGAAATGCTCTGTTGATAATGTAATGCAGAAAGCGTTGAGTTAATATTGGATAGCGTTGAGTTAATATTGGATAGCGCTGAGCTAATAATGCAGTGCAGGACTGCGTTTTGGATAGTGCTGGAAGTGATCAGTGGATCGAAGTCTGAAATGATCAAGTGGAGTTGGGTCTTATTGCTGGGTCAGTCGATTTGAATATCGATTTGTTTTGCATAAATTTTTGATACAAATCTTGTGTGTTGCTGTGGTGATCGATTGTAATTACCAGAAATTTCTAAATTCGAGATCTATTTAGATGTGTGTTAAACGTTTGACATTGACTTTGTGTGAAAGTGTTGAGGATTTGATAGCAGTATGTCAAAACGTAGTACAATAAATGAAAGTAAAGGCAGAACGATGGCACGGCAATTGGTAACCATTGCAGATAAATTAACGCAGGTAAACAGAGTTTTGTATTAAAATTGAAGTGAGACCGCTAGTACACTGAAATGGAAGAGGCGCGTGTATACAAATTTGCAAATTTGCAGAAGTGGTGAGATTCTGAAAGTAGTTGAAGAGTTTGAAGACACAAGCTGACAGCTAGTGGGAAGAAAGGTCCATTTAAAATTACAGGCAAATGAAAAGACAAGATCAGACTGAGATCTTGAAGGTAAGATGATCTGGGTTTATTTGAATTTGAAGATTGTAGACTTTGCATTAAAGCAGAAGTATTTTTGCAACTCCCAAAAGGAAAATCCATAGAAGACATGTTTAAAATTGCTAACAGAAAACTGGTGAAAGCATAGGTGTGGCAGAACCTTGAGGAAATCCAATAGAGATTGGATAAGGAAGACAATTGTGAACAGGCAGACGAGTTGAAGCTAGGAAGAGCAAAGAAAAGTGCTCAAAGGAGGTTCTGGAGATAGAGAACCAATTGCTTGCCAAAAGACCGAGTGAGGAGGGCTTGGTGAGGTAAGTGGCGGCAAGATAAGACTTGCTGCTGAAGAGGCTTTAGTACAACTCATAGTAAAGTGAGTGAGGAACTCATAGAAATGGAAAGGATGATGACTAGTGACAGTCGTCACAAAGGTTCTGAAATAAACCACAACAGAGGACAAAAGGAGAAGGATTCCAAGGCAATTGGCATACAGAGACAGTTAAGCAAAGAGGAATATGAAAGGGAGAAGGCTGAGATAGCAGTTCAGCTTGAGGTGTTAATGGAGATGTTGCAAAGAAATAAGGAAGACCAGAAGCGTGGTTATGTCATGAGAAAGAAGTTGAGATGGCAGAGACTACAAGAGAAGTGGAATCATCAGGTAAATTTGCAGTTGATAAAGGAACTAAGGGAACTTGAACAGGTTATAGATGCGAGGCAGAAGAAAGAGAAGCTCGAAACAGTTGAGCTACAGCAAAATGAAGATGCTGAAGAAGATGTTGAAGTTTCGTTATGTTACCCAGAGAGTGGACCATTACTTTTTGAAAGTGATGAAGAGCTAGAGGAGTTGAATCATATGAATGATTCAAAGCAGGCCGAAGATTTGATGACTGAAGCATCAAACAAGACCGTAAGGTCTTGTGATTTTAAAACTAATGATTTGTGTGTGATTGCAGGTTTGGGAGAAGTTGCAAGTGATGGGCAAAGGAATGTTGCAGAGGGAAAGGACGATTGGGAGGCCGCAACATTCATATTGAAAGCTAAAGCAACATGTGAGGCGACATTTATAGTAGCAGCAGCAGAAAAGGAGCAATCAAGGAATGGAAACAATCAACAAACAAAGGACATACTCGACAGAGAAATTGAGTTGATAAGGAGGTTAATGACAAAGACATCCCAGAGAAGGACAACCGAAAGAAAGAAAAGGAGCAACAACAAGGGAATGACAGTGAAATATTGCAAGAGCAGGGCAAGTGGAGCACTACAACACAAAATATGGAAACCTGGAAGACAACAACAGATGACAAAAACAGTGAAGCAATCGACAAGCACGGAAGGATTACAAAATAAAATTTGGGATCCAGGAGGAGATATCCAGACATAACCAGGTGGTCATGAATTTTTTTACATGGGGAGTCTGATGCAGGAGCATCAACACCTTTTTCTCCATCTGTAAATATGGGGTGTGATAATGTTAATTTGTAAATATGGGGTGTGATGATTTTTAATATTTTATTAATTAATTTGAATTAAATAGGAGAAGGTGAGGATTTATGTAAATATCCTTTTATTAATAAAAGGATATGAGGAAATTTAATCAATTGAAGGATTTTAGGGATAAAAACCTATCCTTTAGGGATGTTGAGAAATTTAGGGGTTTGTTGAGGATTTTAAGAGATTGAGCATTTAATTAAATGATTTTTTTAAATTGTATAAATAGGAGGGCTTTTTGTGAGAAAAAGACATTAGAGATGAGATATTGAGAGTAGGTTTGTGCAGCAAGGCTGTAAGCCTTCAAAATTGTAAAGGGCCTTGGCAGTGAAACATCTGGCCAGTAAAATGGTGTAAGTCCTTGTTTTATTTCAGTTTATATATATTGGGTGATTTCAGTTAATATACATTGGGTGATTGAGAAATTGTATATTTTTCATAACATAGTTAAATTAATGATTGATGGCTTGAAATCACATTTATTTATGTGAAACCTGTTATGCAAATCCTCACGGGTAAATGATATTAAAATCTCTGTTTGCAAAGAGCGCCACTCTAAGGAAAGATTTCTGTGGAATTCCATTGAAATTGATATGTTAACATAGTTTGAACAGTACCGCAAATGTGTGACTCCAGCAGTTGAGTTTGGAAAGGTTGATTTCATTGTTTTTACAACACATTGGCAATTTTATGAATATCTGCAGTATTGAACAGAGGTATATTGAAGCCGTGAAAGTGTAGGACATAATGAACGCTGCTCGCATTTAATTTTAATGGCTTGATAATGTGTATGAAAATCGATTCTGGAGTTTTAGTCGATTAATTGTGATACTAACTTGTGAGGAGGTTTTAATTATGGGAAAACGCTTCAGAAATTAGGAGTGTTTGCGTTAACAGGACCAAAGGATAGCATCATTTGTTGGAACAATGTCAGCTAGAACAAAAGGGCGCTGTTGTGAAATCAATTAAAAGATATTTGACTGCATTGCTATAGCACGAAGGAGAACTATAGCACCTCAAGATACTTGCAATCGTATTGTTAATGTGATATGAAGTTACAGGGGTCAATTTGACAGTTCGTAGCCGCACCTGGATGCTATGCAAATGCAAGCCCCGTCAAACAAACTTCAACCCGTGTAAGGACGATTCCTGTGTTACTACGAATTGCCCAGATAGATTATCTGAAAAATTAGACCAATTCTCTGATCTCCAATAGCTTGATTGCTCTTCCGGGGCTGTAATTATTTGTTATGAGTTCCTTCGAAATGGTTTGAATTAGTAAGGAAAAGGAATGTGTGATTCGATTCATATATGCAATTGTACAAAGGTTAATCCTGTACATGGTGTGTACTAAATTCATATGGAAAACCTCCGATTGCACGCGGTGGTCAAGTTACTATAGTTGCTGAAAATATTATCGACGGTGTTTGCTTCAAAAGTATCGGCAGCATGAAGAGATAACTTGCATTCAGTCATATAAACGAATTCATGAGTAGAGTGACCATGTATGTGTTTAACTGTACTTAAAAATGTTTACTTTAGAGTCTATAGGTTTCCAAAATCATTGAAGGGATCTCTGGAAACTACAACTCCGCGCTTTCCAATCTGGGAAATTGGATGGACCGGATTAAGCTCTTAAAATAGACTTTTGTGGCTATGCATGTATACAGGGATTTTAATCAAGAGGCGGATAGACTATCATAGGAAGGTATATCGGATGCTCTTGGTATTATATTTTACAGGTTCAGATCGGACGATGCGGTGCTGGACGAGGCAGAGATTGCCTTTAGTTGATTTCATTGGTTTATCCACAGACATATACATCTTTTCCTGATGTACCTTTTTAGGTTGTTTTTTTTGATAGTTTTATTATTTTGAAGTGGCATTGGATTGAAATTGGGATTGTGTGAATTAGCAAGACGATTGGAAGTATGGTTTCTATAAACCAGATAAAGTTGTGAATATATGTTATAAGCTTCTAGTAGTGATAGTATTTGAATTTGCCAATAATTGAGGTTCTCCTTGGGTATATAATGATGATACATTTGGATAAGGACTGTGATGAAGTTCCTGGGTATGGCAAGCTCCAGGCTTGTGTCATGTTCCAATGCGTTGTTAGGTTCGTTCAATTCATTTTATGGTTTATCTTTAATTATGTTTCAGTTTTCGGTCCTACTGTATGTGGTCTCTTGAAATTTCCTAAATGCAAACTATATGCGAAAATTACATCGTTTCATTGAATGAACTCTATCTACAGAAGAGTTGAGAGTTTTATACAAACAAAACGATCACAAATATCCTAATGCAGCTAATAACAAGAAATGAAAATCTTTTTCTTTTTTCTTTTTAAAAGCAACAATTAACACAAAATGCTAATTAATAAAAAGAAAAAAATCTCTTGTTTTTCTTTTCTTTTAAAATGGTATGATGCACTCAACAGATTTCAAGAGATAATCACTCAACAGACAATTCACTCAAAGGAATCTAGAACCAATTCTGAAACATGAAAAATGACCTGTCAAAGCAAAGAAAACACCAAGACCTTTGAAGAACCATGTAATCTAAGTTCAACTGAAGTCAAACAAGAAATAAACAAGCTAAAAGTGAGTTACTTGCAGCATAGAATGCAAAACTTGTACAACTACCAGAGGAATATGGAAAACAACCAACAAGCTGACTGGATCATCAAACCATAAATCCGACAGAAGGCTTGACATGCAAGGCCACTAGGGCTAAGATATAAAATCGATAGAAAAAGGCGAACAACTGAAGGATAAAAAGAACAACCAGTCGCATAAAGATCCAACAAACTTCCAGGAGCTATAAAAGATGCGAAAAGATACAAATCCAAGCTCAGAAGGCTGGAAAACAAGCTAACTGAAAAAGTTAACAAGTCTGGCGCGACTGTCAGACTGCAACTCGCGCTATTAAGGGATTGGCGCGGGTTGTCTGATAGCAACAGGCGCCAACTGACGCGACTGTCAGAAGAAAAACTGCGCTAATCAAGTTTGCCAGGTAAAAAAACAAAACAGGTAGTCCCAAGCTTGGTTTACATTATCTAGAAAGGCCAGCAAGCAAGAAACAGCAAGAAATTCAACCTAGAAAGCTATTCAAGCCAGTAAACAAGAGAAAAATTAACATGCAAGGAAAAGTCCAAATTGTTCAGTTTGTAAACCAAACCGGAGATTGACTGAAGTGGCTTTGATCTACTTCACTACTGCAAAGCAATAGTGTTTCGAAGGCTATCTGGCCGTGCTTCAGGCTCCGTCTACAGTTTACAAATCAAACAACAAAATCAAACAACAAGCTTCTCCCCAGTGGAGTCGCCAAATTGTTGAACTGGTAAATCCCCTCTGCGGATAGAGGCGATCCCACTAGCTCAACACGGGTCTAGCAACAATCACACAACGCTAACACGCAGGTTCCTAATTGCACAAATCAGAGATCGATCATGATGGTCTACCTGGATTCCAACGCTAGTAGTT
>APFE030437453.1:32812-98837 GCA_000404065.3 Pinus taeda | reverse complement strand
CGTACATACGCAGGTTTATTAAATTGAAGTAGCGTATATCAGTTGTTTTGAAAAAGAATAATTATCCTGATAATACTGATTCACCCCCCCTCTCAGTATTATTTTCAACAGTTGGGAGATCAGCTTATGACTTAGAAAGAAAAGCTAAGTGTGAAAACAAGCAAGCAAAAACAAAAATGAAAAGGATAAGTCTTAGTTGAAGCATGAATACCTGGATCAATGCAAGATGAGCTCTTGTGGATATGAAGGGAGGTTTAAAAATCGAAGCATAGGCAAAATTTTGGAGGGTGGTTTTAGCTACTACAACATTGGAGACACATTGGTAGAACTCCAACACTCTGTATGGATCTTGTCTCATGCAAAACAGGTCTAACTCTTTTGAAATTATTGTTCAGTTCATTAATTATCACAACTTCTTCAATTAGCCTGAGTTAAAGATATATCCCCTATCATTCTCTTCAACATTAGCACACATAACAAGCCAAGTAAGACTGAGTTATTTCGATTGGGGATGAGGAGTATACAAATGCACAAGTAAAAGATATTTTCAAAGTCTTAGTTTTCATTTATGGTGTTGCTCCACTACCAGCATGCCTGGATAGTACCCCAGCGGAGTCAATTTAGGAACACAAGTATTGCTCTGCTTTCAGCGAGCCTGGACAGTACCCTAGTGGATTTACTTGCTTCGCCTCTCTGCGCATGAAGCCTTTCTCTTCTTTCGCCCTTTATTTCATTTTTTCATTTTTGTTTGTTCAAAGAAATGTGAATAGGAACTTATTTTTTTCATGGGTGTGGAAGAGGGATCCCAACTTATTGAGAGAAGAAAAGGTTTTCCCTTCAGAGAAGGATGTTTATATATACCTCTGAAATACTTGTTAAGGTTTTCCTCCCTCCCCTCCTCACTCTACTCGACTTAGTTGAAAAGGATTAACTGAAAATAGAACACCAATTAGAGTAGGTAGTACTAGTTAAAAGTCCAAGCATTGTGACTTCACCATGACTCTCTTTGAAAGGACAATATTTTCTATCGGAGTATCATTGACTAAAAGAAATGCAATATTCACATAAAGAGGGGGAATAGATAGATAACCAAGCATTGATAGTAGCACAAATTCCTCTTGGATTTCACCAAGCTTGTCTAAAAAGCAAAACATAGTCTCATGCAGAAACTAACCTATAATTGAAAAGAAAACAAACGAAAGGAAAGAAGCAAAGTGAAAGAAAAACAAAGTAAAGAAAATAAAATGCAACAACAAAGAAAAGAAAAAATACTCCTACTCCTAACCTAAATAGAGCATAGGCCAAACTTACGTAAAGTGATACCCCCAATGCAACCATCGGCACATTGGCTGGCCCATGTAGGCGAGGGAATGCATGTCAAGGAAGATATACAAGCGCACCAGCAAACAAAAAAGGTAAGCCAATACGAACCAAAATTTTCTAATTTTGAATGAACCCGTAGGAAAGTAAAAACAAAAGAGCATGAAAGACACTTTGTGGATGTATCATGATGTTCAAATACACACTGAGTCGAAGACATGCAAGCACAAACTTTCTAACTTGGAAATCCAGCAAACATGAAGAACTAAGTTTTTATTGCTTGGTGACCATGCTCACCACGTACGAATTCTCCAATGATTGAGCGATGGATCATGTGATACAGATGGAGGATGTGAAATTTTAAAATAGATTGATTTTCAATGTGTACGAAAGAGTGATTAGTAGACTGAAAAGACTCAACACATTTATGATCAGAAGTGGAACTAACCTCAAGACAAAGAGAACCTGAGATAACCAGCAGCTCGAGTTGAAGTCCCCCGACAGTATGGGGAAGTTCAAATTCATACGAAGATGGATCATCAAAGATCAATGGCTTAGAAAAATCCATAGTGGAAAAATTAGAATCATGATCAAATGAATCAATGAAAAGATCATGACAACCATGATTAGAAAGTTCAAGATTAGATACAGAGGCATCCTCATGACCTGATGAACCATAAAGAGGGGACGATGAAAAATGAGAATTTTCACCCTCTATATTCCAGAAAGATAAAATGAGAGATTTGGAGGATCAGGAAGAAAATATTTTCGCTCTTTGCACTTAGATGAAAAAATGGTATCACAGAAGAGGTGCAAACAGAAGGAGGTCATCCTTCACCACAAATTCTTGTTCAGACTCCCACACATGCTCATCGAAAATGATACCACAGGTTGACTGTTTAACACCAACTCCATCCAGAACTTGATCCTCGTGAACATCAAAAGGGAGGTTTGAAACAGGTGAACACAACACATAAAATCTAAAGGACCAGAAGGACCAAAGGATGGAGGACAAGGAGATAACACTTCATCACAACCATCACAATCACAGTCCAAAAACATGCACTGAAATTCTGAGTATGTGAGGTGGGAGAAGATGGTGGTAGATCAACAGATGAATTTTCAACTTCTCATGCCTCAACCTATGGAACTAGAGTTGTTTGATGAGAAGAGGATGGAGGGTCACTTGGAACAACAACCTTGTCCATCATATATTTAGAAGCTCTAACACCGAGGTATGTCATGAGTGGTTCAAAAGATTCTAACTCATTCAGATTTTATGAAATGTGAACAAGATATGGAAACCTTCCTATCAAGAACTGACAATCAACTTCATATTTTGGAAATTCAAAACACAAATGCATGAAACAATTGTGAAAATGATGCAGTGATTCATCAGGTGATTTTCACAATTCTAAAATTTTCTTGCATGAATGATTATTATTATTATACATGTCAAAATCGCGAAAAATTCTTGTGACATGATATTCAAAAGAATGTATGGAGGCCTTTTTCAATGTGTGACACCATTTCCTTACGTTCCCTTCGAGCATGAGGATGAACAACCTACAAGAAACATCCTCACAGTGGATTTTGTGCTCTATGCAGAATTCAAGGAAATTATTAGTATGCTCAAGTAAGGTTGTCTCACCCTTGCCATTGAATTTGAGAGTTGACAAGTCATCTACAATACTCGACGACACTTGTGGACTTACGTTTCTGGGAAAAAATGTGAGGATTATGATTGTGGAAGAATTCATTAAATGAGTGCAGAAATTCAAAACTAAATTCAAGGACTCATCTTGTCATCTAACCCTCCTTCTAGCGCCATAAATGTTGACGGTGTTGGACCTGCCAACATTCAGGGGATCTCCCCGTTATGAAGTCCTAACTAGACCTCACCGTTTGGAGTAGGAGTCCCAACAGTGGGTGGTAATGTTGTTCCTTGACTGTAAAAACATGCAGAGTGAAGTATGATAACTTTGGGTGAGAGCAAGTGTGTGTGACCCTGCGGAGAGCCAAGTGTGGTGCATGAAAGTTCCAGCACACGAAGGGAAAAGGAAGTACGCCCCTTGGAATCTTGTAATAGTATGCAACTTAAAAGGAGCACACGAGTGTAATGACATCACAAGCTAAGATGACGAATAGTCCATAAGTTAATGTCACGAGTTAATATAACAACACACATTCAAAAAGATTCATAGAAAAGAAAACGAAATAGTTCATAAGCATAAGCGTAAGCTAAATAACATACATTGAAAATACAACAAGAATAGTCCTACTATATTCACAAAATATGCATGAAAGCATGATGGCTATGATTTTATTATTATAAGTGAAATTTCCATTCATACATACACCCTTGATGACCACTAGCCCCAATAGTGGAACATTAAAGTCGAGAACACCTGCTCCTCCAAATAAGTATACTCGCATTATGCTACAGAGAAGCCAAGGCTCTTCACAATACTCCCAAGCTCCTTCTAAGCCTAATCCTTGCCAAAATCTTGGCTCCTAAAAGCCCTTACATAAGTTATGAGGTTCCATTTATAACATGAGGGGGTGACTCTTCAACTCCCCTTTGTGACCTTTGGACTACCCTCATGACTCTTCAACTTCCTTACAAAATGACACATTACATTACATGATGACTCTTCATATTCCAATATTGGCACTTGGAATTTCAGTTACAACAAAATTACAAATAATATTACATTTTACACTTGTACCTATATAAGAAAAAATAAGGTAGAGACAACTTGACAGCCTAAGAAGACACAACACTATGATGCTTGAGTTTGGGAGAAGTCTAGCTCAACAACCTCCACTTGATTCTTCTCAGTCACATATTGGTGCCAAGATTGATACTGTGTGATGATGTCCCCAGACTGCATGATGATGTCTGGTTGGATGCAAACTCTAGCCTCTGGGTACAATGTCTTGGAACCTGTTTCAAGTTCGTTTTGAAGCATGAGTAACATTGCTCTGAATTGGACATGACCATTGATGTAATTATGCATGTTCTATCTATTTAGCTCCAAGTCTTCCCTGGTGGCATTCTGTCTCAGCTACTCCAAGTACTCTTCGTTCTCCTGTCAGACTTGGTTCTTGGGTTTGGATTTGGTGAGTGAACCCACTAATGGGATAAGGTGTGTTCCTACCAAGACATCCAAACTATTGAAAAAACGCACATATGAGGCTTGAATGCTACCAATGAATGAGGTGACCTGCTTGTTGTTCTGAATCAACATTTGAACTTTCACTTTCTCTAGCTCTGCCTATGGCTTCATTTTCTTTACTAAGTCAAGTGGTGCCCCTTTGTATCACATTATCCACTCTTGCACATAGGCAATGATAGCTTGTATGTTCTTGAGAGTTTTAATAAACTATTTGATCTACTATTTTAATCCATGCAAATATACAACTACTTTATGTACGGTAACAAACCCCTCATAGAGCTTTTGCATGGTTTCTCCAAGTGTTGATGCTTCAACAAGTATCGCTGCTCTCATTTCCTCCATGTAAACCTGTGTGGAAATTTCATTTTACGCTGCTACAAGGAGTTGTTTTGCCTCTTGCCTAGAAGCCTTCAAGTTCTATGCTAATTTCTCATTCTCAGCCATCAAATACTGAATTTTTGATCTTTTTTCTCCTGCATAGGCAAAGTTGGCTTCAGCAATGGAATTTGGATGCTTCCTTGTGTCCAAAACAATCACCCTTTCTCTAACGAATGCAAGTGATGCATGACCATTCGGAAAGTGCTTTGTCCGTGCTTGTACAATCCTCCTTTGGAACTCATTGAATGACAGATTGTACACATTCATTGCCATATCATCATCAAGGGAAACAACACCCCCTTCCTCACTCAGGGCTAGCTCTGCTGCTAGAGGTGGTGGAGGTTGTGGGATGATCGGCAGTGTACTCGACATCATATCAACATCTTCATTTTGTGGCTCTTGTTCCATCTCCAGGTCTGTCACTTCAATCAAGTAATCAATCTACTGAGAAAGCTCCTGATCCTGCATGTATTCACCTTCCTTCTCAGTTACTAATAGGTTTTCTTCTTTCTCTTCAACCTGTATTGACATTATTTCCTCTGTCATTGCACCTTTCCTTTGTTCTTCTTCCTACTTTCGCTTCTCTTCTTGTTCTCTCCTTCTCAACTCTTGTTCTTCCTTCAACTTTTCTTTGTCTCCTACAACTTTAGTTTTGTTCCCTGCAACCTCATCTTTTGTCTCGTCCTCCGCTATGCTCTCTGTATCCTCTACTTCCTCTTTGCTTCTGTTTCCAAAGATGATTTCATCTTTCAGCTTTGTTCTCCCTCTGGACTATCAACAATCTTCTTCTTTCCCTTATCCTACATAGGATTGGTACCTTTTGTTGTTGTTTCTTCTGGAGTTGCTATCGTGTGTGGAGCAGCCTGTGAAGTCCCTACTAAACTGACTGGCTCATGGAGTCTAGAGGAATTGTAGTAGTATCTCCATGGATCCTCCTCTAGCTAATGGAATGCCCCGCCGGCCACGGAAAGTAAACTCTCACGCAATGGTATTTAAAAATACCATAGAGATCATATGGATTAAAGTCCCAAGTTCCTAATTCAAACCTCACTATCTCCTTTCCCTCGGCATGTGCTATTTTCAAGTTATTTATCTCATATAATCTAATCTGCAAAGAAGAGTGGGCCATGGTGCTTTCTTCTTCCTGTGTAGTGCTGCTAATAACCCTGTGGCGAAAAGGTATGATACT
Organism: Pinus taeda; assembly: GCA_000404065.3. NCBI lineage: Eukaryota > Viridiplantae > Streptophyta > Pinopsida > Pinales > Pinaceae > Pinus > Pinus taeda. The sequence continues at coordinate 92,771 of APFE030437453.1, read as the reverse complement.
TCTCGCATGAAAAGTTTGTTGGCATCATACCTTGGTAAAACATGTGGAGGTTTATCTCCACCAAACACTCTAATGAAGGTGCCACCTTGTGAGGCATACCAATATGTGATGTCTTCTATCACCTCCATTGCTTCTTGCAACATGCAAGGTGGATCTTCTTCAAAGATGAGCTTGTACAAAGAGATGATGAAGTTGTCAGTTAGTTGTGCCATTACTCCTCGGTAACTACATTTTGAAAGAAGCTTGCAGTAGATGTACACAGTAGGTTCTCGTGGTGTCCATGTCCAATTCATGCCAAGGAACTATTGTTGTGCATAGATTGCATCCAGTAAGTATGCAGACATACAAAACCTTGCTCGCTCACCCTCAGGAGGATTCCTACCCTATGCTACATGGGACTTCAACTTTCAATCCAACAAATCTGACCAGTTGAACGACTTCCCCTCGTTCACCACTTAGGCCCAATAAGGCTGCCCACCCTTGAGGAAAGGTTTTCGTGCTCTCTTGACCATGGATCCTGTAAGCAAAGATAACCAAGCGCTGGTAGGACTTCCTGAGGGACTTTGTCTTGTACACATGGATTGGGTGTCTGTTGAAAGCTCGATGGCTCCTTCACCCAACCTTTAACAATGTCTCTTGTGTTCACATGGTTGTGGGTGGCATAGAAAAGTGAGTCCATGCACTCTACTAGTCGGGCAAGTGATACATGTGCTAATAGTCTTCTTCTCGAAAGATAGCAAGCTTATGTCCGTTGGCACTACTCAATGTCATGGTCTTCTCATAAATGTGTGAGACAATCTATTTGATGACATCTGCACTCGGGAAGGCTGGATACCTACATGAAACCTTATATTGTCCTGACTGGAGAATGCTGAGATATACTTGTTTGTCCTCAAAGTCTGCCTCAAAGTCCTTTGCAAAAACATCTTTAACCTATTGTCATTTCAGTGATGATCCCTTTTCTATAAACAGTTGAGTATCTACATACACTGGTAAGTCTACTAACACTTTCTCAAGTACTTCCCCAATACTTCTTTCAGTGGTTTCTTATGAGGCAGCTCTCTTAGGTGCCATGGTAACAGTGACTTTTGGAGAGGTGCTTAACAACTGTTGTACCTGTGGGATAGAAAAGACACTCATGCGAAGAAAATATTAGTCTTAAGAAAATCTACTTATAAGGCATGATAAAGCAGCAAACTGGGCATCTGATGGGGAGGATTACGCAATTCTCATTAGAAAGAGAAACTAGCTTCCTGTGGGAACTGCACTCTGTGCAGTCCCAGCAACCAAGTTCGAAGCTTGTGGCTTGAAATTGCGCAATGCACAGTTAAGCCTGGGCAGAGGTATGCGAGAGACTGGGCATTACGTAGTCTCAATGACCAAGATGATAAGTTGGCTCCTGGAAATGCATAGTGCACAGTTGGAGCCAGCTTGGACTTTGCACTGCACAATTCCAGAGGCCAAGCTTGTGGATTGAGCCTTAAGATTGTGCAGTGCCCAACTGGAAAAAGTGAAAACCGACCAAGGGAAGTGTAGATCTGCCCAAGGGAAGTGTGGAAAATGATCATATATGAGAGATAACGTGATTTTGAGTGCATATTTGACTAAGTAAGTAAATCCATGTGAATCAAGTGCAACAATTAATCAAATGGAAGGAAAGTCAAGTATGTGAGAAGAGTCGCCGCAACAACGACCATAGGTGCAAAAACAGGAAAACTAATGCAACACTTGGGAAAGGCAATCTAAAACTTAAAAGAACACATCTACAAGTTAAAATTCTAGCAATCATGAAGAGAAATAAGTGAAACAACACTCACATAACCAAAATGACAAAACACAACAGAAAAAGCGGAAAAAGACGACAAAAGAGAAACTCACCCAGAAAAGCGACGGCGATCGCACCGAAGGTTCCTTGATCTCCTCGGGAATGATAAAGCTCCAAGATTGAGTATGAAAATGAGCTCTAGAAGCGTCAATTAAATATATTTGTGCGAATTAGAGTTTATGACGCGAATGCCTAAAATTAAGGAAAAATTGACACTTGGCAGAAATTTCTAAAAATAACGCAAGTGCCTCCTTCACGATATTAAAAATAGATCCCTATTTTTTAAGGATGCTTTTTTGATTTTATGTTTTTTTCTTTTTCTGGGGAAACTTTCCATACACACAGTCGAAAAGAATGTGTAGTTCTGGGGAACTGGGAAAATTTCCGACTCAGTGCACTACGCAGTTTCTGAGCTTTGTGAGGGTTGCGCAATTTCTTAGCTCAATGCTGGGATACCTTTCATGACTATGCAATTTTTGAGCTCAAGTCGACTGCCATTCAAGACTGCGCAATTCCCATCATCAAAGTTGCTTACCCTCAAGGATTGCGCAATTTATGGAGGAAAACCCAGAACCACAGTGAGACAAAGTTGGGAGATCAGCTTGTGACTTAGAAAGATAAGTTGTGTGTGAAAACAAGCAAGCAAAAGCACAAATGAAAAGGATATGTCTCAGTTGAAGCATGAATACCTGGATCAATGCAAGATGAGCTCCTATGGATAAGAAGGGAGGCTCCAAAATTGAAGCATGGGCAAAATTTTGGAGGGTGGTTGTAGCCGCTACAACAAATGGGCATGCATGATGAAAATATATGCAAGCTGAAAATTGTCGGTGTGTGAATAGATTGAGAAAGGAAATGAAGAATCTAATGAACTGCTAATTATTGTAACATCAATAATGTCAGTTAATACTGTTGGTAATAACAACAAGGTAGAATGGTAAAAATAAAGGAATTTGGGCAACAAATTCCCAGGCCAAATTGGGAATTATTGTTCTCTATTCTATGCATGCTTTGCAAAGGTGTAAGGAGTTCCCTAAACTCTAATCTCATGGACATATGTGAATATGTTTTATAATTACAAACTTGTTGATGATTAAACGAATATATGTAATGCCATTGTGACTATTAAGGTTTATCAGTGATCATTTTGTGAAAGAATGATTAGTTATGCTCATGAACTTAATAAATAAATGGATGGCATGCTTAAGATTCCAGTTGTGTGAGGAATCAACTGGGCAAGAGAAATCCTTGAATGTTTTATGATGGTTTGGTATTGAACTAATTTGGATTCATTGTGATGAAAAATAAGTCATATTGCAGGGATAGCCTCTTGGGAAGTCTACTTATGAGGGCATGTTTTAAATTTGTTGCAGTATTCTTTATGATGAACCTCATGAGAGATGTATGCCACGATGTAGGAAAGCATTGGAATGTTTGGTTTGGGTGAATGAAGATGGATGAAAGTTAAACAAAATCATCTGAAAGAAATCATAGTGCACAACAACGCTAGATATTGGATGCAAGAAACACTCTAGGAAAAGGAGAAGTTATTAGGTTGAATTGGGTGTAGCAAAAGCACCAAGAAGACTGCAAAAGGGTGACTAAAATATGGCCAAATTTAATGAGTATATATCCAAAGACTTGTTGGGAAAACAACTTTATATTTGAATTGTAATTGTAATTGAGTTGTAAATATAAAGATCTAAATCCATTTTTCTTAGTTTAAGCAAGTTTTCCTTTGTCTTTGAGAATCATAACACTAAGGAAGGTGTTCCTCTAAGGGGGTGGGGATTGTGACATCCCATGTAGGTTAATTCCTCTTGTAAATATGTAACCATAAATTAAAATGGTTGAGATAAAGGGACACAAATTTGATTATTTGAGGAGGGAGATCACTTGAGGAAGTTAGGTGTTTTAAAATATTAGTCATGGTTTGATTGAATGGTGTTAATGAACTGACTGTGTTAATAATTCATATGAAAAACAAGGACATGCCCATGCTCTCTTTGGGAAACAATTACAAATGAGAAAATTTAATGAGAGAATGGGTTGCGCTGTCAAGGTGGTTGGTCTGTGCAGATCCACGAAAAGACAAGGGCAGTTGGTCGGTTACAACAGGAAGGTGGTGGAGGGCAACAGGTTCTTGTTAAAAAAAGAGAAGAGGAGGTCGCAAGGCTCCTATGAGAAAAATGATACATGATTCATGCAGATAGAGAAAGAAAAAAATAGAAGTCAGAGGTCAGGAGGCTCCTGGTAACATTCATTCTTCCATTCTAAAGGGGTTAATTCATCTCAATGGAAAAGAAAGCAAGAAACATTTCACGAAGAAGGAAACAGGAAGGGGAAATTTGATAGAGAGGGGGAAGTTTGTGGACTTATGAACCTATTGGCCCGATAGTAGCTTGTCCAATAGATGAACCTTCCTATATTGAGCCCTCCTCCTCTTGTAATCGAGTAGTGACTTGTCTAGGGTTGAAGAAACCACCTAGAGTGGCTTGCTTAGGACTAAAGAAACCACTGTAAGCTTGTGATCTAAAGATCCTACTGATTTACCGGTAGTTTTCCACTGAAGAACCTTCCCATGTCATTATAAGACTTCTATTTTAGTTTAGATATGTGATTCTTTGTGTTTATCAAAGATCCCTATGATGAAGCTAACCAAGATCAGGTCTTGTGACATGACTATGGGAAAATTGTTAAGAACAATTGAGGGAAGTAAGCCCCTTTGCTTTTGGTTATTTAATTGCCTTGTGGGTAAAGGTGGATTTGCTTTGGAGAGCATGTTTCAGTTGGAAGCGTTAATTTACAGTGTTAAACACTCCTCCTCAAGATCTAGACTCTGGCTCGGGGTGACAACGACAAGTAACTTTGGTTGTAGCTTATCTATGGTTGGGTGGAGAGTTGACGATACAATCTCAGTTGCCAAATCCTTCAAATAATAAGATAAGTATTTCTTATACTTTATGTGTAAGTGGATTCAATATGAATGCTTATCATGCTATTCAAATGCCATTTGAATGTATGGACTGTGATTTCTTGTAGTGTAATGGAATGTTGATGTCCAGTGTATTTTGACGAATGGTAAATGTATATGTTAAGGCTAAGGAATGTGAAACTTCTATAATGTTGATCTTTGTGCAATTCTTAAGGAATTGTTCAATTCCATGTTTACTGTTGGGTTGAGTTTTAAATTATTTCTTGAGAACAAAGGATGGGGCAAAGTCCCTTGTTATTAAAATGATTTTGTGCTATAAATATCTCATGACTGACCTGTATATGTTCGAAAAGGCTCAAGAAGGATAACATTGCCATATATGTTTATATATTATATATTATATATAATATTCCTGGCCTGTCAATTCTTTATAAGCTTAAGAGGGATAATGCAATTATGATATATATATATATATATATATATATACACAAGCTACACTAAGTTGGAAAAACTTGGAGAGATAACAATGTATATCTCACACACATATGTACAAATTTACATGTGTGAAAGCCGAGTTGGGCCAATATTTTGCTAAGCTTAGAAGAGATAGTGTCATGTTATATATATGTGTGTGTGTGTACAAAGGACTATGGCTATGGTCGAGCTTTGAAAAAGCTCAGGAAGGATAGCCCAGATGGGTTGGTATACTCATTGTATGCAAAAAGTCGCATGCTCTTGGAGCTTGGTAAGTCCTCTTACTTTCGTGCGATGAATTGGTGAAATATGCAGGGCTGGAAACCTGAAGTCCAAAACATAGGACTTTGAAAGGAAATGGCATAGACTCCCTTCATTCATGTGATCAAGTGTTTTGATAGGGAAAATTTGAGCCATTAACAAGCGAGTGCTCATTGTGGTTGGATAACCCTGGAGTTGGTACCCTGGAGCTTTTGAAGGGAGATGAGATGTTGCTAGTGGGGTTTACTCCCAGAGTGAGCTAGCAGTGGGACCCCTATCACAATCGGTGAAAAACTACGAAGAAGGCCCCATATTTCCTTCTAGACAAATTGAACTTCAAGTTCCACAAGGGGGGCCAATGCCTTCTATGGGACCCTCCACTACATGACAGTTGACGAAGGGAGAGTGTGACAAAGGATGACATCACCTTGACATTTTGGACCTAGAGACTTTGGAAGGAATGTGGGGTAGTATGCCCAAGGATTTACTCCTATTTATGAGGTGGCATTGTTGGCCTTGTTTCAAAAGATTTGGATGCAGCAATTTATATTGTCATGTGAATATGCTTTGGGCCGAAAGGGGTGGTGCACATAAATAGTGGTAGCTGCTAGCAAAAACAACAAGGACCACGTGGATGGTCAGCAAGTGTGGTGGAGTTGCCAAGTGGGAAGACTTGGCATTAACCAAGATAGCCACGTGGAAAATCATGTTGACGTGGTGCAGTTTGATAGGCCAAAATTTGAATGGCCATAATTTCCAATCTGGAAGCCCGATTGAGGAATATTTATCTATCGATGGATTTGTCTCGATGAGATAAATGTAATGGAATCGTTCATTTTGATTTTTGAAAGAGCAAAAGAAAGAGAAAAATTTAGATTCAATTTCCATAATGGGACTTTGGAGGTCGGGTCATCACAGTAACTAGCTACATCTAACCTTTGTTTCTGGATTGGGATAGTAGGGGGTATGTTGTAGTGTCCAAGTAAGAAGTTCAAGGTCTCTTTAGGGAAGAGTTTTTCCCCTAAGCACTCCAAATATCCTACCATAGTTGAAAGGGTAGAATCAACAACACAAGAGTTCTTCTACTTGGGGTTCCTTGAGTTGGTCAAAGCCCAAATTGGATGATTGGATAGTAAAGTCAAAGAGAAGAGGAGTAAGATTGGAGAACAAGTCTAGGAAGAAATTGAGGATTGGTTGAAGATTTAGTTTTCTCTAGGACTTAGAAGTTGATGCTCTTTTAGATTATAGAAATTTATTGGATTATGAAGGCAATAATAACCTAGGTCATGAAGAAATGCAACATACCACAACAAGGTATCCTACACATAATTGCATTATTAGAAGGGAAATTTGAAGTAGTTTGTCAAGTTGTGTTTGGGATCAAAATTGTGGTTTCCAAGGTAAATGGGGAAGATGAGGTTCTAGGACCTAGAGGGGCCTTCAAAACTTGATTACCACAAAGGATAATCCAATCTGCATTGATGAAGACCTCTAACATTTGGCCACAACATGAAGAAGATAAGGAGACAAATGAGCCCATGGAAGATAATGTCTTAACCCCTCTTGTTTGAAGACTTGGTACTGTTACATCAATAATTATAGTAGTGAATAATATAGTTTTGCTACAATTATAGTAGTGAATAATATAGTTTTGTCACAATTATAGTAGTGAGTAATATAATTTTGCTACAATTAGTGAAAATATATAATATTGTTCAGCTAAAAAAACCTAATTTTCTTTTTCAAATCACTCATCATATACATAATATAAAATTAATAACATCTTTTAAAAAAAAATAAAAATAAAAAACAATAAACAAATGTGAGATTAATTGTTGATGTTAATTATAATACTTATATAAAAAAATGAGACCTTTAATAAGAGACGATCAATTAAGGAATCCATCCTAAAACTTTCCATATAAAGCCAATCAACTCAATCACTCAACGAACATGAGTAATATGTTTAAGGTATATGGCCACTCAAAAAATTCATTGTGCTCATGTGAGAAATATGTTTAAGGTATATGATTATATGGTTTAAGGATAAGTAGAACAGTAATTTGATTTTGATTCGTATTAATGAGGAGATTTATATTGATTTTCTTTTTATAAAATATAGATGATATTTATGACTCATTCATATATAGTATATATTTTTATGAGCTTCTCATAGAGTTGTGATTTTATATTTATCAATATTATAAATTTTGTGATTATTAGTTTACGGAATATTTGTAGTGAGTATAGATATTTGGAAGTATCATTTTTTATGAATTTAAAAAAAAAATTACTTTTTATGAGCTAAACCCTAAAAATATTGAGAGAATTAAACTTATAATCTCTTAATAACAAAGATATTTTAATCAAACTAATTCTACTAATTAAACTAACCCTCAAAACTTCACAAATATAACTATAACTAAATTCTTTTATCATATTGGTCCTGGTTTTACATGCATGAGCTAGAAAGGTTAGTTATCCAAAATCACAGATATCAAAACCCTAAAAACCACCTAACTCTTGCCATGTTTTGGGCGGTATACAATAGTTATTTCCTCAGGGAATCCCTGTAAACTTTGGCGGGATATATTTGAGTTCGCACCCTAATTACTTTCCATGAAGTTAACCACTGGAGACCTCACAATAGAATCGCCTAAAACCTGCCATGATTTTGGAGAACAAAGATGCTTTAACATTCCAATTGCTTGAATTGAAACACTGAAATCTTCTGATTAGATTAGTTTCAACTTTCAATAAAATTGTCTCTAGTTAAAACCACCTAACAGAACCACCACGCTCTCTACTCAAAACTCTCATCTGCTGAATTAAGAGATAAGCAAGAAACCATGATTGGCTAATCTCGGCCAAATGTGATACGACGGTCGCATCTGCTAAAATGGAGACTGTTCCTTTCTAATAACAATTTGGGTTTTCACATAAATGCTAAGAGTGAAGAACCCACAAATTACATGAAAATGATTTCTCTGCCCACATGAACGGATTCTTGTGGCTCACCTGCAATTAGTCTCATATTCTGAGCAAGAAAATGCTGAGTTCTGGTCCTCCAGTGCCATCAGGATTCATCATGTAGAATGCTTCGGAATCCCTTGAGCCAGCTACCCTCTCAAAGCTGGCCCTCATATACATCAATTCTCCATCTGGGACCTCTACATCTGTGGGAAGAACACCAGCACCCACTGAAACAGCCTGCACCATCTCAAATATCTTATCTTCTGTCATAGAGCAGCTCCTCTTCATGGCATACCCATTCTTCTTGCCATTGCAATACATAGTCCAGATAGGCTCCTGATAAAGCCCCCTTCTGTTCACAGCCCTCTCGCATTCAAGGGCAATTCTCACCAGCCCTGAGGCCATTTCCTTCAACAGAAAATTTGTGGCTATGGCAGTAAACTCTATCAACAACACGGGAGGGGACCTCGGATCCTCCTGCACTGCAAAATGCACATGCCCCTTTCTGTACCCAAACAGGGTTCCAGTCACTCTGCTGCCGAGCTTAGGCCAATCTGAGGGTTTCCCTGGAACTGTAAAAGCATTGAAGACAGACCTTATAAGTCTCAGTATTCTCTTAGGCTTGGCGGTTCTCCCCGTAGGAACGAGGGCCACTTTTCCCACAATGGTAGTACTCTCTGTTCCAACTTGTTCCATAACAAGCCAAATATGGAGCTTCTTGTATGAAAAACAAAGCTGACTTCTATTTAAACAATGCTAAACTACCTAGATATATAACTTTAAGGCTGAGAATTCATTCATGTATAAATTTTCAAAATACCCACAGATCAAGCACATCCGAAACCTACCAGAAAAGCTCAAAAGCAGGTCTGTGAAAGAAATCAAGAGCTGAATACATGCACAAATTGAAGGGTATCCAGCAAGTTCGGCTGTGGGAGAGAGATATTCTGATTGATACAGACTGCAGAATTTGCACACAGAACGATTGGGTTATACACTGATTGAATAACAGCAGCTCGCGGCAGTGAACACTTAAAAAACGGGAGTTATGACTCTGATCCAAGTCTTCCAATGGCAGTTACGACTACCTTAGATTTTTTGTTGAGTGAAAAAACAAATAAATATATATATATACAATATGAGATTAAATGCCAACTACCCCATGCGGGAAGGCAGTGTTAACCGGATGAGAAGGTGTTTTTATGTGTAGTTGTGGGTATTTGTATATGATTAACTGAGAAATAAGATGTAGTTATGCATGGATCAAATAGCTAAGTAATGAACTTCATTTTGTCATTTTTCAAAGAGGAGAGAAAAACAATGTGAAATATAATATCATCTTAAATAAGGTTGTGTTCATGTTTATAGGAGATATTATAGAAAGATAATTGTGTAAATTTATTGAGGAAAAGGATATGTTGGTTTTTAAGCAAAGTATAGGGCAGTGTTAACCAAATGAGAAGGTGTTGTCATGTGTAGTTGTGGGTATTTGTATACTGTTAACTGGGAAATGAGGTGTAGTTGTGCATGGATCAAATAGCCAAAAAATGAACTTCCTTTTGCCATTTGTCAAAGAGGAGAGAAAAACAATGTGAAATATAAAATCATCTTAAATAGGGTTGTGTTTAGCCAGATAATGAACTTCATTTTGCCATTTTTTCAAAGAGGAGAGAACAATATGTGAAATATAAAATCATCTCAAATAGGGTTGTGTTTATGTTTATATGAGATATTATAGGAAGATAATTGTGTAAATTTATTGAGGAAAAGGATATGTTGGTTTTTAAGCAAAGTATTTTATCATTGATTATGTTATTTTGTTAATTTTAAAAACATCTTTGATACGAAACTATTGGAGAAGTTGATGAAAACGGTGGTATTGAATAATTGAAAAGTAATAATGCATAAGTTATATGAACATGTCAATATTAAAATTAGAGATGTAGAGGGTTTTTCAAAGAGCTTCAATGGTGACATCAAGAGAAACATGGTCGTCACTTATCTACCACATTGTTTGGTCTTTATATGAGTGAGGGAGGGGTGAACATATCAAAGATTATCATAAAGATCTTGTTGTATGCAGATGATGTGCCACTAACATTCATGATACAACACAACCTTTGTGCTACTAACATTCATGACACAATGCAACCTACAACATCACCAAGGGCCTTTCACAAGGAGGTTGGGATAAATATGAACAAGGGAAAACCTAAGTTAGTAATCCTCTTACTAAAAATGGAAAAAAGAAACAACACATTAGTGTTGAAGGTGAGCCGCTAGAAATAACCTGAATATAAATACTTGGGACTATATTATAATGAGAAGCTAAGGTGGGAGGGAGGCACATGGAAAATATATTGGAAGGAGAGTGGAAAAAAATCTTGTTGCTACAAAAAATATGTTGAACCACATAAGTTTGAGATTGCAAAATGGTGTGCTCCCTCTTTCAAGCACTCATAATGCCATATTCATTTATGTATGCGAAGTATGAGGTCAAGTATATCTAGAAGATATATGAAACCAAATCAAGAGAGTGAAAAAACACGTGATAACAAGTTGTCTAAAAATAAAAATAAAAAAACAATGTGCCTTATAAGCTACTAGAAGTGGAAACAATCTATCAGAATTGGAGTGACTAAAAAGATTGATTATGTAGATATAAAAAATGGCATCCATGGACAATAATAAGATTCTAATTAAAATCAACCAAGATGAGCTAAAAGGGAGGAAGAAAACACGACACTAACAATGTAGGAAATGGTTTGAATAGTAGGATATATAAGAAAAAAGGTGTCCAATGGATAAAATGTACTACAAATTCATGTGCAAGAATGTTAAAGGAAATAAAAAATGGAGAAGACATGCCAAAAAAAGGAAGACTATTATACAAACAAGTTCAATAGAAATAGGGAGATCAAATGCAAAATTATCGGAAACTTAACATTCTATGGTGTGGAAAAATAAGTAATAACACAACTAAGAACCAAGTCACACATGTTGAGATGTGAAACAAGAAGATAGGAACAACCCTAATCCAGATATTTAACAAATCTATGCAACTCTAGTCTTGATTCTACCAAATATACAACAATGGTTTGAGTTTAAATTAAATGCCTCAAGTTATGTCATCAGTGCATTCTACACACAACATGGACATTCAATGGCCTATCACAATGAGATACTATCTAACATGGTTGATAGATTCCCCACATGGTTGGTAAATGTCAAATTTCTAAGAAACCTTCATCAAAAGTGACCCATGTACCTTCAACATTCACACTTGAGCATCAAGGGAACCACCAATCAAGTTTCACACTACCTACATGGACCTCTAATTGTGGCATTGACCATAATACCTCATAACTAAAGGGTTTGTTGTTGTATTGTAGGTGGAAACACTGATTAACATGGATGTATCATCCTTTGATCAATGAATAAATGATGTATGGCTAATAATTGGCAACGTTGATAATTTCACCTTCCCGACAACCAATGTTGAGATCAAGTTCTTTTGGCTATCATAACTTTTTCAAGAATGAATGCAACAATAATGTCCCTTTCACCCACATTTTGAGTGGAAAGAACACTCATCTTTCTTATGCTCTTCAGGTTCCTCTAGTTGGACCTTCATAGTAGCAATAATAAAATTGGGTTCCATGTTGTTGAAAATTTTTCCTTATCTATGGAATTATGTGGCATCAATTTTCATCAAACTCTAAGGCATCGCACTCAACTAATATTTGGTGTAACATTCGCCATTGTTGTGCCAAGGGATTTGTGTTCATTGCACAATTTTCTCATGTCCTTTTATGACTTCTCATTCGTATTATTTGCGTGTGGCATTCACTAGTTTTCTTGAGGTTGGATATCTTTGTTTTGTCCTTTAGTTTAAGAATCTGAGTCACTTTTAGTCTTCTTTTGTTCTAAATGATTTTCAATTGTAAACTCTTTTTTAACCAATTTCTCAATCTTGATGACATAACAATAAGTGAATCCTGATAAAGAGGTCTTTAGAAACTTCATTTCTATTTGAACATACCTATTTATACCACTACAATGTATTAGAACAAAGTGCCTTTTGGAGCCCCCAATACTTAGTTTTGTACATAGGGTGTCACTGACATTAATGTGCTCTGAAACAATGTGGTCTTTACTTTGGTGTAAAATTGTTCATCTCATGTTCTTGTCCTCATAGTTTCCATTAGGTAAGTACTCGTCCTTAAGGGTGTTAACAAATTCCAACTAAGTGTGATCTATTGAATATAGTTAAAATATCTAGCATGACGCACATAGTAAGTGTCCCACCAATCTTGGACATAGTTAATGGCCTTTAAAAGTGCTAATGTAGTCTTCTCACCATTGGAAAAGTTATCATATAGAAATAACTCCCCATAAAATTTAACCATCTCTCTAAAGCAGATCTAGGTGGATATTGGTGGCCACCCGCATATTCCACCTAGACCCCCTAGTTAGTGTCATATGTTTCCTTGTTCATTTCAGCATTTACTACTTTTAGGAGTTTTTTGGGTCTTGAACTTCTAGAGCAGTTTTGACCCCCTAAACGGTGTTTTTTGGGGTCCACGACAGGCCTGTAGCCATAGGCAAGGGCCTGTGGCAAAACTTGTAAAACTCAGAGAGACCTTTCCAACAAGGTATCATACATGCCAAACAGAGATAAATATGACCAAGTTACGACCCTAGAAAGTTGGCTACCCAACTAAACCCAACGGGGCCCACAAACTGTTGGTGTTACATCTCTTGGGGTTAGGGTTTTGGTTGTTTAGGGTTTCCTCATGTTTTCTAATAATAAATATGACCTTGAGCCTCATTGTAACACAATTCAGAGGCATGTCGCCACCACATCTCTTCTCAAAGATAAGCTACCATCACTCAAGCTATCTTATTTCCATTCTGTTTATAAGCATAGTTTAGTATTTTTCTCTTAATGACATTAACTGTTTTTTTGTTGCATCTATGTGTTTATGATTATAGTTGTAAGTTGTTGCATTCCTATTGAAGTTCAGATCAATGGCATTAGAGTGTTTTGCTCTTTCTTTGGTTTTTTTCATGTCCCCAACGATGTCAGGGTATAAGGAGTTAGGGATTGATCTAGTTGAACCATTGCAAAATCAGCCTTGCAAAACCCAACGAGCTCCCATGTTGGAGGAAAAGAAAGATGAGGGGGCAGGAGATCCTTTCAAAATGTTGCTCAAGGAATCCCTCGAGTGACAGAGGGACATGATGATGGATAACTTTGCCCAGATCCTTCAACAGCTACCCAAAGACAATGCATCTTCATCCAGCAGCCACTTTGGAGACGCCACTTCTTTTAAGGTACACGTTAACTTCGATATTCCCACATTCAAAGCCCTAATATATGTAGATGTCGTAGATAAATGGTTAAATATATTCGCATGATGCTTTTCAATTCATGACTTTTCCAATCAGGAAAAGATTACTTTCGCACTTCTTAAAGCTGCCCCACACATCAAGGATTGGTGGGAAACCTACTGTGAACAAAAGGACGAAAGTGAACCCTCATTTTTTTCAGCCACACCCACTTGGAATTCTTTCCGAGACGCCATCAAGGGACAATGTTACCTTGTTGGGAGCTATGAAGACAAATACATAAAGTGGACCATGCTACAGCATGGAAGGGACCAAGATGTGCCAGAGCTCAAAAATAATTTTCATATCCTTTGCGTGAAGCTCGGTATCAAGGATATTGAGCGGAATTTGGTGCTCAAGTACCACTGTTGTCTACACAAGTACATCTAGGACGAGATGGAGTTCTTGGACATTTCCTTGCTCAATACAATGTATCGTTATGCTATCAAGATTGAGCAAAAGTTTAAACAGAAGAAGCGAGACTTTGGATTTGCGAATCCAAAGCAAGGAAAAGGCACCCCCAAACCATAGAACAAAGGACCAAGATAAAGTGGCACTACCTAGGACAGCCTGTCGAAGCCACAAGTAAAGAACAATACCCCAAAGACGAAGAAGGACATGGGAAAATGGTGTGAGTTAAGAGCTCCACTCACAATACAAGTGAGTGTCAGGCCAAGCAGTCACTGGTGGTCGAGTTGAAGGCTTCCGAATCAGACCTAGGTTCCAACTCTGAATTAGAACCTGATAAGGGAACTGACAAAGGGAAGTAGATCATTGATGCCGAGCCCAGTGCCACCATGGCCACCATCAGGATCCAGCATATTGAGCTTGAAGATCCAAAGGAGGGGGAAAACCTCTTCTACTCACAAACGTGGGTTCTCTGTTGTACTTCATTGGCGAAACGAGAGCCAAACGAACCTCATTTCAGCAGAGGTCATGAAGCGGTTGGGCCTAAAGACTATAGCACATCCATAGTCATATACCATTGGGTGGCTTCACCAAGGATGAGATCTTTATGTCAGCCATCAGTTCTACCTTCCCTATAACATCAAGGCCTTCATATATGAGGTACTATGTGACATTGCTCCTCTTGAAGTTTGTGATGTATTGTTAGGACAACCATACTTGTGGAAGTGACATGTTGTATATGAATTTAGACCTCTCTCTGTGATTATTACCTTGGTAAATAAGTTGTAAAAGATACCGGAGGTAGCCCCACCTACTGCCATCTCTTTGATCACTGCAAAGCAATGTAGTAAGATCATTTCCCAGACCCGGAAATTTATTTTCCTTATGATTTTCCCCTGGGGCAAGAAGAAGGTTGTGGTCACGTCTTCGAGGCAGGGCTTCTCTGCACAAGCAGCAGCAGATAAACAACGTCGTGGAGGAGTACAGGGATATTTTCGCCTCACCCATAGGGGTACCTCTATACTGTCAGGTCAAGCACTCCATCGATCTAACCCCAAGTGTGCCACTGCCCAATAGACTTATCTATCGATACTCTGTTATGGAAAACGATGAGATCAAGAGGTAGATTCAAGAACTATTGCAAAAAGGGCACATCAAACCAAGCTCATCACCTTGTGGGAGCCCGATTGTATTGGTACAGAAGAAGGATGGGACCTAGAGGCTCTGTATTGACTATTGGGCACTTTACAAGATCACTGTCCGGAATAGGTACCCAATCCCATGGATTGATAATCTTCTGGACCAACAGAAGGGAGCCAAATATTTCAGCAAGGTTGAGTTGAAGTCATGTTATCACCAGGTGCCTATTGAACCCTCCGATGTGCGAAAGAATGCCTTTAAATCGAAGGAGGGCCTTTTCGAATGGTTGGTCATGCCGTTCGGATTGATGAACGCTCTTGCAACCTTCATGAGACTGATGGACGACATATTTTGAAACTTCACCAATGCATTCATGGTGGTGTATTTAGATGACATCTTGATCTTCAGCCAGAGTTGGGAAGGTAACCTCCACCATATTCAATAGGTCCTTCAAACCCTACGCCAACACAAATTGTGTGCTAAATTAGAGAAATGCACCTTTGACCTGACCCAGGTTCAATATCTGGGGTACATCATTGATGAGCAGGGTGTACATGTGGATCCATCTAAGATACAAGTCATTCGGGATTTCCCAACCCAAACCACTCTAACAGAGTTCCGTAGCTTTTTGGGTCTTGCCAATTTGTACCGTATATTCCTGTTGGGGTTCTCTCATATCACTTGTCCTTTATGTCAGTCACCAAGGGCGGAGTGAAAGAATTTTTTTTTGGTCGGAAACCCAACAACAAGGGTTCTTAGAGTTGAAGAATCACCTCTGTTCTGCACCAGTGCTGACTTTACTAGACCTACAACAACCATTTGAGATTAAGATAGATCGCTCTGACTATGCTATTGGTGTGGTTCTTACTCAGAATGGGCATCCAATGGCTTACCACAGTGAGACACTTTTAGACACAATTCAAAAATAACCCAATTACGACAAAGAAATGTATTCCATTGTGTAGGCTTTCCGTCAATGGAAGCATTACATTCTGGGGAAGGAAATGGTCATCCATATAGACCACTGACCTCTACAGTTCATACAGACACAAGGGAAGTTACATAACAATCACCATCAGAAATGGTCCACCTATTTGCAATAGTTTCATTTGAACATTAAGTATAAAAAGGGAAGCACCAATAATGTTGTTGATTGCCTCAACTCGCCACTGGTCATGGCACTGATCACTGTGCTCGACTCCTGTGGACACGAGACATCGGGGTAGTCACATTTTATAAGAGCGATCCAAAATTTAGCAGCATATACTAGACACTCTTGGAAGGGAAACAAGTTCCAAATTTTCACCTTCAGGATGCACTATTATGCCACCTGGGACACATATTTGTTCCTTCAAGTGAGCATGCCAAGATGATTTGGGAGGCACACTACAGTCAGGTTGCTGGACATTTTGGAGTAGAGAAAACAATGAAGGTATTGCAGAAGTATTTTTATTGGCCAAAACTTCGTTAAGATGTTGGGAAGTACATTAGATCTACACCGCCTACGCCATTGCAAAACCAACCATCAAGAAGCAAGGCATGTATACTCCTCTACCTACTCCTAACCGGCCTTTGGAATTTGTCTCCATGGATTACATGTCGGGCCTTCCTACTACTAAGCACGACAATGATTTCATTTTTTTCGGCGTCGATAGATTCACTAAGATGGCCATCATGGCGTCCTGCAAGAAGAGTATCATAGTAGAGGCCACTACTAACCTCTTCTTTGAGCGAGTATGGGTACGCTTTGGGATCCCACAGTCCATTGTCTCAGATCGGGACAATAGATTCCTGAGTGCATTTTGGTCAAGTCTCTGGATGATGCTGGATATAAAAATTACTAAGTCCATGACTTTCCATCCCCAAATTGATGGCCAAAAAAAGGTTGTCAACATACAAATCGTACACATTTTGCGCATGTACAACTTGAAGAATCCACAGATGTGGGGTGAAAGTCTCCCCTATGTCCAACACAGCTACAACAAAGCTCTCCACAACTCAATAGGCCACAACCCCTTTCAGCTAGGGCTGGGATTTAAGCCATTAAGACCCATTGATGTGGCCATACCATTTGTAGCCACTCAAATAGATCCAGCTAGCGTTTAGCCTAAAGATGAAAGGGCTAACAACTTCATTGAGCACATTCAACACATCTGCCAGTAGGTCCATGATCTATTGGATAGAGCCAATTCTAAGTACAAGCAGTGCCATGATCAACGTTGAGTGTTGCACGTGTTCCAAGGGGGTGACAAAGTTTGGCTACATTTGTAGAAGGAGCGCCTTGCTGGACCCCATCACAAGCTTCACCCACTCCAATATGGGCCATACACCATCACCAAGGCCATCAATGACAATGCCTTCAAGCTCAGCATCCCATCATTCCTTGGTTTGCACCCAGTGTTCAATGTAAATCGCCTTTGACCATACTTTCCACAATTGTTGGACACACTTGACATTACAGAACAAATCACACCAACAGAGCTCAACCCGAACTGCATGGACTGCCACAACTAATCAGATCATGGACACACATATCAAGAACACTTTCCAATATAGGATACAACTATATCGAGTTGTCAAAATAGACCAACTCCTTCATCAGGGCAAGTGGTTCACCAGGGACCAGGTTCAACAGAAATTTCCTCACCTCATGGAGGCTCTACACACAATGGGGACCATTGCTTCCCAAGGGAGGAGGAATGATCTAGGTGAATATTGGTGGCCACTCACCTATTCCACCTAAATCCCCTAGTCAATTTCATATGTTTCCTTGTTCATTTCAACATTTACTATTTTTAGCAATTTTTCGGGTGCTGAACTTCCAGAGCGGTTTTGACCCCATAAACAATGTTTTTTGAGGTTCGTGACAAGCCCATGCCAGTAGGTAGGCACCTACAGCGAAACCTATAGAAATCATAGATACCTTTCAAAAATGGTATCGTATGCACCAAATGGAGATAATATGACCAAGTTACGACCCCGGGAAGTTGGTTGCCAAACTAACCCCAACGGGACCCACAAACTCTTGGTGTTACATCTCCCAGGGTTAGGGTTTTCTCAAGTTTTCCAATAATAAATAGGCCCTTGAGCCTCATTGAAACATAGTTCATAGGCATGTAGCCACCACATCTCTTCTCATAAATAAGCTACCATCACCTGAGCTATCTTATTTCCATTTTGTTTGCAAGCATAGTTCAATACTTTTCTATTAATGAAATGAAGTGCTTTTCTGCTACATCTCTGTGTTTATGATTATAGCTATAAGTTGTTGCGTTCCTTTTTAATTTCGGATCAAAAACTTATATAATTACCTTTCCTTAAATTAGAGAGACATCAAAATTAACTTATACCTTCTTCTCTTTTTCACAGTAATTGGTGAATCAGTTTGGAGGATTATTCTAGGAAAGACCTAGTATTGAAACATAATGGCTGCTATTATTCACATCAATATCAAGATATTCAAATTTTCCTACCCCTTCATGCTTATAGGAATTATTCGTCACGATTTTCAACTTGTTCAAAGCTTTTCCACATAGGCTAACATGTCTCTGAATAATAGAACCTAGGTGGAGGAGGAATTAAACCCGCTAGCCAACACTTGATCTATTCTCCTTTTTCTAAAATTAACTTGTATCTTGAGGGGTGATGTTTCTCCAAAATAAAGGTGCTTCCATCACTATTGGGTGAAAGGAGATAGGAAAATTATTTATCATCTTGTTCATTTATAGCTCAAAAGCTATGTGAAACAACATCTTAATAGGATATTTTGCTCCATTGTCTTATTTACTTCATCCACTATCATAGGTCACTTGTGTCTACGAGGGATGTTTTCACCAATATTGGTTAGCTCAAGACCCAACTCCCTATACTTTGACCTCATCAAGGACATGCACAAAAAAATAAAGAGGGTGGAATATTTTGATACCATCAATCCATACTATGTTGAGAACAAAATGAAAGAACATGCAATATTATTGAGAAAAAAAAAAATGAAAAAAGAATATTACGATGAAAACCAAATTCTTTTAATGAATAAAATGATGAGAAACACTACAATATATGTGGCAACACAATATAAATAGAATGTTGTTCACTTATTTGGAAAAAGAGATGTGATGGATGCATTTAACCTCAAAATCCTATAGTAAGAGGCTGAAACTATATTTATAATAATGTTAAAAAATCATAAGAAACAAAATCCTAAATGCAAGAACCTTAATCTTAATATGGCTATAGTTAAGAGAGAACATTAAATTGGAAGAATTTGAGTAATTTGAGAAAAAGAACCCAGATTTCGATCTTGCCACAGCAACCATCACTACGCTCCCTATCTGGGTCAGACTTCCAAATCTCCCGGCACATCTTTGGCATTTTGTTGTATTCCAAGGGATTGGCAGCTCTCTAGACCGCCTACTAGACACAGATATCTCTAGAGGGGAATTAGGCCTATACACCTTTGCCAGAATCTGTGTAGAAATAGATATGAGTAAAGGTCTCCCTGAACAGATCAATCTCAAAGTTGGAGATTTCCACTGGACTCAGACCTTGGATTATGAGAACACAACCTTTCGCTGCCGAAACTGCCATCACACAGGGCACCTTCAAAGTTCCTGTCCCTCGACGGCTGCCCAAAAGAAGAAAGTCAACCACAAACAGAAATCCAAGCACTGGCAGCCTCATGTTGCTCCCCCCATGGATGACTTTGATTTCAGTTCGGATGAAGAGGAAAAGGATGAAGAAGGAATGGAAGCAAAGCCGTCACAGGATCTGCCCTTGATGGATCCTAAGGATTTGACTGTCCCTCCAACCTCTCAGAAAAGAAATCATGAATCCTCCACCTCGGACTCAGACAAGGATTCCTCCCCATCGGCACCGCTCAGCTTGCAAATAATGTCAGTTCAGCAAAGTCCTCCGGAGTGGGTCAAATTTGGTAAAAAGAAAGGGAAAAAATGTCGAATAGCTGCTTCTACACATGTTGGGTAGTATCCGCTGTTCTGTTCTTGCTCCTCTATTCTTCTTGGTTCTTCTTGCTTAGTTCAGCTCTCTTCTCTTCTTCTTAGGGGCCGAGGTGGATAGCCTATCCTTTCCGGCAGCCTATGCTCTTGGTTGTAACTGCTTATTGTACCATATTGTTCTCTTAATGGAATTAGTCTTACTCAAGCCAAAAAAAAAAAAAAAAATTGAGAAAAAGAAGAATTGTGTTGAGATTGTATCTTGTTGCTTAGAGTTCCATTTTTGGTCTTCTTTATCTTGTTGAATAGAACATTAGCACTATGAGTCAAGTCCTGTCCTTGATCATACATAACAACCCAAAAAAACAAGAGTAACGTATCCAAAAACATGACCTATATACTACGAATATCAAGACTCCTCTTTAAATAACATCACATGAGCACTTAAATTAAACCCTAACAAATTTCTTAATCTTCAATTGATTTTGTGTTGCTACTTTAAAATTTTGTATTGTTCCCGGATGCAGGTGTTAATTAAGGCAATTAAGTTGATGAGACGAGGCGATGGCGGGCAGGGTGGCCACATGGCCCTCTGCAACCTTTCCAAGGCCACCATGAATGGCATTCATGGCACCTCGCAGGAGCCATTTAATGCTTGCTCAAGTCGAGGCAAGGCCATTACCCGCTTAACCATGGAGTCAGAGAACTTCCCTGTTATTCTGCCCCTGATTGCTTGTGAGCTACATTGATTTGGGTAATGGCTTCCACCATTCCCACACCAACCTCTGCAGTTTGGCTCATGACTTCCAGCCCTCTGTAATTTCTGCGCAAAGCTCTTCTGTCAATTCCTCTTCTGCTCCTGCTGACTTTCTCCTTGTTCCTATATCCACCATGATCAACCATCGTATGCACAGCAGACATGGTGGCATGCAAGGCGAAAGTTCTCGTTCCCCTACTTTGCATAGCCATGACTCTACGTCCCCTACCTCCTCTACTGAAAATCCCCACCAGCATAGTTTTGCAGGCTAGTATCCAGATACAAGAAGTGGTAGAGACAGAGCCAACCTCCACAGCTCAAGACGTGAAGCCACAACTGTTTGCACTGCAACCTTTCCCCTGCCTCCGCATCCTGCTCCTCACACCACGTAGTTTTCGTTTCGTAGTTCTTTGAACAACCTGGTTATTGTAGCCATTGTCTCAATTTCCATTACAGAAGAGACCAAGTAGCATGTTCCCCTGGAAATTTCTACGGAGGAGGTAAATAGAGCTGGCTCGAGCAAGAACAGGGGCAACAATGATGAGCAGGAAGCTGATGAAGGTCGGAACAGAAGGCACGGTAAATCCATCGCTGGCAATCAACGTGTTGAGGCGGGCGTCCACAATGACATGCAGGCCTCAAAGAGACGTCTGGCTGCCATGTCGGGTCTGCATGTTGAGGCCTGCAACATGGAGGAAGGTCATCAGGTGTTGGGACGTGGCGAGTCGGACAACCCTGATGACTGGGCGTGTCCAATTATGGAGGAGCCCGCTCCGGAAGACTAAGCGCCGCGTGTTGTGTCAGTCAGGTGGCATCTCTTTCTTGTTCTTGGTTTAATTTTGTCCAGTCTTATGTGTCCTCAGGATATGCTATTGGTCAGTTGGTCTAGTCATGATAAATTGCTCGTTTTGGTGTTGGTTTTGGTCGGTTGGACTAGTTAGGATAAACTGTTGGTTAATTTTTGGATATATTTTGGACAGGTTTCCCCTCTATTGGGGCAATCACAGACAACTATCATGGATGCGTGTTGATTGAGGCCAGGTTTCTTTGAGGCCAAGAATCACTGTAAGTACTTTTTGTATTATATTAATAGATTAACCTTAGAAAAAAATATATATATATTGTATTGTTACTTTAAAATTAAATTGTAAAGCTAATTATAATATTTTACCAACTATAAAGCTAATTTAACATTTAAAATAAATAAATAAATAAAAAGTAAAGACGAAACAACATTTATTCATTTATTTTTATATTATTTAACATACTCACCAATCATGGAGAGGTGAAATTTATATATTAAACATAGGTAACCAACATTTGAAAGGGATCTAATGAGAGATGGCATCTCCTTTTAACTAACATCTAGATTGTCGTCATCTCCTTTTAACTAACATCTAGATTGTGTATTGTATCCTAATTGAAGTTTGAGAGGAACTTTTTATTTCACATATAAATTTTAATGTTAAATTATTATAATGAGTTATTTAACATAAATCAAATTAAGAGATAAATATAAATTGATATAAAATAGGATAAATAATATGAATTGATTTTTAACATGTTTATTTATTAGTATAGATTTATTTTAATTTTGGATTTGCTAATTATTGAGAGGGGATTAAATCTCTCAAGATACAAACTTTCATTTTGAATGCAAATTTTGAGAAAATATTTCTACTTAGAAAGATAAACATGTGTTATCATTTTTAATATGATATGCATAATATTGATTATATATATATATATATATATATATATATATATATATATATATATATTATATATTATATGAATTAAATTTATAAATATGAAGTTCTAAAGTATTAGGATTACACATGTGAATAATTATTCTTAGATATATAGATAAATATGTATTAATTTACAACTACTATTTATATTGTTATCTATTTTCTATTTGTATATTTATAAATAATTGTATTTTTAGTTATATGGCTTATTAATTAAATTTATTAATATTTTATATGTTTATTAATTATGTGTTCTAAAATATCTAAGTACTTCAATGCTATAACTGCTACTAACCAAGTTATTTTCCTAAGTAATAATTCTAACCCTAATACCCTCTGGTTAGATGAAGACTTTGACTTAGCTAGTAGATTCAAAATTAATTTTGAAGGCATAGCCAAGAACCTATTTGGCACCGAGCTAATCAAGCTT
This sequence comes from Pinus taeda, assembly GCA_000404065.3. Classification (NCBI taxonomy): domain Eukaryota; kingdom Viridiplantae; phylum Streptophyta; class Pinopsida; order Pinales; family Pinaceae; genus Pinus; species Pinus taeda. The sequence goes on along the minus strand of APFE030437453.1, from coordinate 69,474 downwards.
TGTAGTTCCCAAGCCCCGATAATTTGTAATGGAATTAATAAGTGGTCAACCTTTGAATAAATGACTTGTATTCATGGGCTTGGCATTAGAGTTGTGGATTATGCGATATCTTATTATGCATCTTCTCAACTGTATTGTAAATTTTGACCTAAATGACCACAAGCTTGATTTTGACCACAAACCTCTAACCTTAAATCTAAACCTTGAGATCTACACCAGCTACATGCAAAAGAATTATGGGAGTCAAAGGCACATTCATTTTGACAAAAGTAAAATTGATCGCTTCTTAAAGGATTTAAAAAGGGATTTAGGTTTCTTAACATATAATAATAACATTAATCACATCTACCACAATTTTACTACAACCCTTTCCACTACCATTAACAAGTTTTGTACCAAAGTGTCTTATAAGAAGAATAATATAACTTTCAAACCTTGGTATGATAATAACTGTAAAATTGTCATGAAAGCGATTAGAGATGCTCTTAAAAAAATTATAAAGCTTGAAAAAATAAGTATGTAGAAATCTCTTATCAAAAGGAAGAAAATGTCTTATCTAAATAAGAGGCAAGAACATTTCCTTCACCTTTCTAAAGTTGAGCTTAGAAAGTTTTGGATGAAAATACTTGTCATAAAAAGAAAGAAAACAATTTGGTCCCCTTAAAGAAATGAGATATCTATCTTAAGAATATTTCTGATACTTGGGAGACCATGGGAAACATATTAAACACTCCTATAGAGAAGGATATCTTTTCTTTGGAAGATGTGGATTCCAAGATTAAGAAACTAACTAATGGGAAATCTAGAGATATTGAAGATGACCAAGCTGAAAATTTCAATATGGGAAGGTCTATCCTCACCCCTTATATACACAAACTTCTCAATTTGAAAATGAAGCACAACTTCCCTAAGCCTTAGACACAAAGAATTATTGTGCCTATCTTTAAAATTGGAGATAAAAATGTTCCCTCTAACTATATGACCATTATAATTATCCACATTTTAGCCAAATTGTATGGGCTCATTTTGGAAAAAAAGATTATCCTTTGGCTCAAAAGAAATGGAAAAAGAGTTAAAGGGCAAGTTGGTTTGGGGACATCACTCAAATATAGACCATCTTGTAACTCTTAGGATCATTGTAGAGGAAAGTCACAATAATGCAATTGATTTCTTATGTTGTTTTATTGAATTCAGAAAATTTTCGACACAGTTCTTTGAGATAAGCTATGGAAGAGACTTGAAGAGATAATGGTTCCTCTCAAGTTAAGGGTTGTTGTGATTAGGCTATACGAGAATATTATTGCAATCTTAGGACCACCGAGGGTTGGTCTGAATAAATTAAATGAAATATCATAGTTAAGCAAGGTTTGTCCCCTATCCCCTGCCCTTTTTGGAATTTACATTGATAAGCTATAAGAGTGTCTGGAAGCTACAAGATGTTATGGTCCCAAGATCGTTCATATGGTCATTACTCTTCTCCTTTATGCTAACGATATCATTCTTCTAGCCAAATGCCATGATGATCTCGACAAGTAGCTTAGAATCCTCCATGATTATTGCTCCAAGATGGATATGATTGTTAATACCAACAAGACTAAAGTCATGATAATTAAATCCAAAAATATCAACAATGATGATTTCATTTATGATAACAATTAATCAAAAATGGTTACTTCATACAAATATTTAGGTATTGACATTCATCATAAGCTCAACTAGAATTATATCATTGAGAAAAGGATAATACGAGGTTGGAAATCTTATTATGAGCTTGAAAACAATTAAAGTCAACAAATCTTTGCGTATGGAGTAAACAAATGTTCCTTTTTGAGACTATCGTCACCCTTATTATTTTATATGGATGTTAGGTTTGGAGTTGCATTATATCTAGAGAATCAAGGAGGAATATTGATCTAATCCAAAAGAAATTTATAACCCACAACCTCAAGATTAAAGGAAATGCTCCCTACCCTATCCTCTTGATTGAAGTTATCCTTTCCCCCTTTGAAATCATGGTCACTTTCCCCTATTGAAATCATGGTTATGTTTAGGTATCTGATGTATAAGAAGAATATTTGCAACATGGAAGCCAAGAGGTTCCCCAAAATTGCTTATAACTCAAGCCAAAACCCCAATCTCCAGTTCAAGCAAGGCTAGCATAAGGATGCCTAGTCTTGGATTGACTATTAGGGGATAAAGGATGATATCTTCTTGGAGAATAAGGATAATATCAAAATTACTATTACTTCCAAATTTAAGGACTAGTTGTGGGATGATGAGTTAGAGGGAGAAAGAATATAAAGTATTATAAGGAGGTGATCAACGCCAATCTTGCTAACCATAATTATATTTCTGCCTTGACCAGTGCTAAGAAGAAAATGAACTCGAAGACAAGAAACAATTCTCATGAGCTTCAAAGTGAAATCAGACATGGTCAATTCCCAAGACATCTTGGGATGAAAGAGTCGCTCACCTTTGCGATACTAAGAGGGTTGAAGATGAAAATCACTTTCTCTTGGATTGCTCAGCTCTTACTCACATCCGTTCTCATTTCCAAAATCTTTTCCACACTACCAACTGTTGGGCTTCAAAATGTCATACAAATATCACTCATTACCATACATTTTTCACCTATGCTTCCATTATATCACTCATTATTCACTACCATGTCACTTCATTTTCCCTATTGGGGCTCATTTATATCTTCCAAATATTATTTATTTTCAAGCATTTTTAAGAGAAATTCTTGATTAAATATTAGAAAATAATATATTTTACTTCATATATGGAAATTGGATTGTTTTTGTGACATGTGTAGGTACAAAGGAAGCTTCCAAGACACCTTTATGTGGCCTTGAATGATCAAATTCGAATTTTATAAGATAAGCTTCATTGAGAAGATCAAGGACAAAAGGGGGTTATGTGTCTAGATGGTTGAGATATGTATGGAACTAAAGAGAGATTAGTGGATTATCATTATGAGTTTGTTATCTCATCCCATTGTATAAATAGGAGTACAATCTCCTCCATTTGTAATTTAGAGTTCCATTTGTAATCTTAGAGTTGGTTTGTACATCATGATTGAGATTTTGAAATAAAGAATCATACTTTGATTTTGTTACTTCTACATTTGAGTCTCCTTTGAAGTGGTGTTCTTGTGGAGTTATGGAGGGCCCCCATGGCCTCACTTTCATGCTTATTTTAGGTATAATTTAATTTATGTTTTTATTTCATTTCATATTTTAAGTTCTTGTTAGATATTCTAATTGTTGGAAGAAATCTTAAAATTCATGTGTTCTTGTAAGGAAACCTTAAGATCTCCGACAAATTAGGAATCTCTCTAGTTTGTTTAGTTATTGGAAGAGATCTTGTCGAATGTGTTCTTGTAAGAGAACCAATAGATCTCAGACAAATTAGAAATCTTTCTAGACATATAGGTGGTACTTCTAAGTTTACCTTCCCGAGTTGACATTAATTGAACTCTAATTTGCATCTGTATTTTAGACCAAACACCAACCTTCTTAACTTGTTAAGTCAGGAAAACTATAGTGATCTAGGAAAGCTTCTCTACCTTCTTTTCGATTATAGAAATAAAATATTAAAGAATCTCAATTAATCTCTTACTTTCTTAAGGTCATATAGACCATATTCGTCTTAGTGGATATTAAACATCATCATCATCATTATTATTTTTTTTTACAATTTTATTAGTAAAATTAAAGTTACAATATAGCCAAATTGAATAGAATTGAGTTATTATTTTTATTCATTTTACTTATTATTGACACTTAATCTTTGGGATTAGGAAAATGATCTAAACTTAAACATGAGCACAATAAATTACAGATATAACCATAAATACAAAGATGCAGTAGAAATAACACTTCATTTCATTAATAGAAAATACTCAAATATGCTTACAAACATAATGGAAATAAACTAGCTAAGGTGATGGTAGCTTATCTCTGAGAAGAGATGTAGCGGCTACAAGCCTCTGAACTATGTTACAATGAGGCTCAAGGGCCTATTTATTATTGAAAAATAAGAGGAAACCCTAAAAAACAAAAACCTTAACCCGAGGAGATAGAACGCCAAGAGTTTGTGGGCCCCGTTGGGATTAGTTGGGCAGCCAACTTCCCGAGGTCGTAACTTGGTCATATTATCTCTGTTTGGTGCATACGATACCTTGTTGTAAATATATCTCTAAGTACTATAGGATTTGTGGAAAGTCCATGCTTATGGCTATGGGCCTACTGCAGACCTCAAAAAAACACCATTTAGGGGGTCAAAACAGCTCTGAAAGTTCACGACCTGGAAAAACTACTAAAAATAGTAAATGCTGCAATAGACAAGGAAACAGATGAAACCAACTAAAGGTCTAGGGTGAATAGTTCGATGGCCATCCATATCCACCTAGATCAGAAAACCTATGTAAATATTGTAAATAGAAAAATAAATGAAATTAGAAGACAAAAGCATTGGAAGATGAAACTCAATAGTATCCCCCTCCTTTTATATATTCATATTCTCTCTTAATGAAAAATGTAATTTGATTTGGAGTTACAAACCTGGTCTGGCACGGTATTAGAGAACAAGTCCCATTTTAGACTTGTAACTCCAGTTTCCTGCTTGTTTTCATGTTGTTTTCCTCAGAACTATCCCCAAAACTCCATATTGTCTATACGTTTTCAAAAGTTAGGTTTAAAAAAAAAACTTGTGCGTTCAGAAGAGGAGTGAGTTTGTTGATGCATAGATTTTGTGACTTCTACATATAATGTTCAAACACTGCTATGATGATACTGAACGTGTGAATTATGCTATGTAGATTTCATTGATATATTTTTTATGGTCGTGTGTTATATGCGTTGAATGTGTTTTGAGGATTGTGGTGTTGATGGTTGGTCTTCCATACCATATATGTCGTGTTCCGCACGTTGCATCATGAATTTTGTTGTTTGTTATGAAGCATATGGTGATGACTTATGTGTTTACATGACACATATATTAAATAAAAAATGGTGATGGCTTATGATTGTTTACATGGCACATTTATTAAATCAACAATGGTGAATGCATATGGGATTCAAAATATATATATATATATATATATAGACATGGTATCATGGAATATGAAGATATATATCGTGTGTATGGATGCTATGTGATGATGGGATATGAAATGTGTTGATTTATTTTTTAAAAGGTCGTGAGTGTATTATGATATATGATACACATATTCCCATATGGGTTTAAGTTTTGGTAACCAGTAAATTATATAATGCTTTGTAAATGATGTATGGTTGATGTGTATATGTGATGGTTAAATCATATATACATATGTATAGTTGAGTTTGGGTAAATTTTGAAGATATTTTTTTATCAAAATTAACGGTATAAGGATTTAGTTTATTTGAGGTTAATTTATAAGTTTTGTAGGAATGTATTCATTCATTTGTATAGTGGGAGTAGTTTCCACTGGAAAAGAGAAGTATCATCACTAGCAAAGAGAACTATCTTGAGTGGTCTAACAAGATAAAGCATGCCTTAATTTTTAATGAGTTGTGGAAAGACGCTTGTGAAGGAGAAGGAGGCAATGCACCGGAAAAGCCCACTTTTGACAAGGAGCTTACCTGTTGGGAAAATAAGAACAACAAGGCCTATTCTTTGATTGCAGCATCAGTAAATGAAGAGGTGAATCATCATATTTCATCATTTTCAAATGGTTTTGAAACTTTAAATAAGTTGAAGGAATTATATGACTCACACTCTGAGCTTGAAGTTGTTTTATTGATGATCAAGTTGTTCAATATTGAGTTGAAAAATGATGACCCTCTTGCCTTAGTATCATAAATAAGATCCATTATGAATGACATAAAAGTTTCCATCTGGGAGAACAATAAAAGAAAGGCCTATGCCTTAATTGCAACTGCAGTCAATCAAGAGGTGAGTTGTCATATTATGTCATTTACAGATGCTTTTGGTGCTTTAACAAAGCTGAAAGAATTATATGACTTACACTCTGAGCTAGAATTTTTTCAATTGATGATTAAAAAATTTAATTTAGAATTGAAGGATGATGATCCCCTTGCCTTAGCCTCTGAAATAAGATCCATTATGTGTGAAATAGAAGCCACTGGTGTTAAAATGGATGTTCCTTTCACTGCTTATGTCAAGACACTATATCTCACTTATTCACATTATTTTGAGTCATTGCAAGCAAGTGGAAAACTTAAGAAGATTTCCTTTGACCCCCTTGAGAAGAAGCTTGTTGAAAGAGAGAGGGATTTTGGAAAGAAGACACCTCCTCAGTTTTCTGATAAATTTGTGTGCCTTGCACAGAAAGAGAAGAATCATGCACATGATTCTTCTAGAGGAAGAGGTGGTCAAAGAGGAAGAGGAAGGAAGAATTTTAAAGGCGGGGGGCAGACATTTGCAAGGAGAAAGCTATGATCTTCATTGCATATGGTGTAATATAAATGGACATGATGCTTCCACATGTAAGCTACCTTGGGACAAAATCGAGCAGGAAAGAAATGAAGAAAAAGGTAAAACACCTACTAAAGGGAAAGGAAAAGCACATGTGTCCACTCATTATGTTGTGGCACATTGCAAAATTGGAGTGACTGAAGACATATTTAATGCTTCACTTGCTTCATGGAAAGATGCTTGGTTGCTTGATTCAGGAGCAACTTGCCATGTGACTTTCAAAAGAGATTTATTTGAAGAATTCACTAACAATGTTGATGGAGCAATATACTTTGCAAAAAAGTCAAAACTCAAGCTATTAGGGCTTGGCTCCATTAGGAGCAAATTGCCTGGACTTCCAGACTTTCTTCTACATGATTTATCTATACATCCCAGAGTTGAGGAGAAAATTGTTGTCTTTGTTCCACATCTACTAGCAAGGACACTCCATTCACATTTTTGATGGAAAGGTTGAGGTTAGAAAAGCATCAGATCACTCACTTGTAATGACTGTGATATAAGAAGAAAGAATTTTGAAGCTGAAAGGGACCTCTGCTTGTTCAAAAAAAAATTCATACAATTCTCACTATAATAAAGGTACACTTCCATCGAGTCTTTTATGGCATGCTAGATTGGGGCACTTGAACTATGGCATCCTTCATTTGTTGAAGAAAATTGGTGTTACTAGTTTTCCTACAATTCCTAGGAAACTTAAGCAATGTGATGCTTGTATCTTAGGAAATCACAACAAACAATCATTTCATGACTCTCATTCTAGAGCACATAAAAAACTTGAACTCATTCATTATGATTTATGTGGCCCAATGCTTGTTCCTTCTACAAACGGTAATAAATATATGATGACATTTATTGATGACTACACTAGAATGTGTTTGTGTTTATTTATTGAAGAACAAATCTAAAGCTTTTGAAACATTCAAGAACTTTCATTCATATATTAAAAATGATGCACAATCTCATATTGGCTCTAGTAGTACTGATAATGAAAAATAATATACTTCAAATGAATTTGAAAACTATCTTTGCTAGCATGGGATAAAACATCAAACAATCGTGCCTTATAATCCTCAATAGGATGAAGTAGCTAAAAGAATGAACAAGGCAATATTAAAGATGGTGCGTTCAATGATGTTTTTAAAAAATGTTAAGATGATGTTTTGGGATGATGTAGTGCTATGTGTTGTGTATATAAAGAATAGGTTTCCATCTCATGCTATCAAAAGGAACAAGGAACAAAGAACAAAGAAACAAAATCTGTGCAAGGAGTCACAAATATATCTTCTTGGGGTACTCAAATACCTCCAAAGCATATTGTCTCTATGATGAAGTTAATAAGAATTTTATAATATATAGAGATGTGGTCTTTCTTGAATATTCCAAGACTGACCATGTTGTTGAGCGACAACTTGATCGCTTGGATAAATTTGGACATGCAAAGTATTTTCAAGAGTTTGATAATGATATTACACATCTTGAATGGGGAGTCCCTATATTGATCGATCTATGGAATCTCCTTGTGAAGCACTCTCTCCCCCTCATGAATCTCCAACCACTAATCAAGATGAAATTTTGAGTGATCTGATTAATAGAAATGGGAGGCTAAATCTTGATTCAGCCACATCTCAGTCAACAGAAAAGCCTGGGACATCTCAAAAAGGTCCTCCAAAATGGCTAGCAAATATAGTTGAAAGTGTTCGTCCTAATGAGTTTGGAAAGATAGAAACAAGAATCTTTGTTAGATAGTGGAGGTGATGTAGATTATCTTGATTCACCTATTGATATGGAAGTTTCATATGACTGTGAACTAAATTTGTCTATAGATTTCAAACCAACTTCCTTAAAAGAAGTCACTTCTCGTGATGAATGGAAAGAAGTGATGCATAAATAATATAATGCTTTGAAAGCTAGTTGATCCTCCATTAGGAACTAAACCAATATGCTACAAGTGGTGTTGAGAAATGGCAACAAGAAATTCCATTTTAATTTGTCCTTGAATTAAACTGTGAATTAAAATTAAAATCGAATTTCATTCTCATAACAACTTGTAAATAGTTAACTAAGTTTAATTAACTTAATTATCTTAGGAATTTTGAGTTGGAAGTCTTTTTGTAGTCATGTATATGTTTTCCCTAAATTTTAGGGGTCTAGGATGAGTTTATTTGAGTTGTAATTAGATAACTCAATTTGACTGAGGTAAAGAGAGTTAAACTAGTTCTAGTTGTTTATGGAACTAGTAGAGGTCTAGTAGTGAGTTGGTGCACTGGTGCATCCTCAGTGTAGCTAACTAAATATTCCCTCATGAGAAACTCATGCATGTTAGTTCATAGAAAGACCCATTTGAGACTATAGTACAGGGACAATGTACTACCAGTTGTAGAATTATCCGAGCTGCACAAATCATTCATGCAATCATAAGAGGACCTAGATTTCGATTGTACAGATATGGAGGAAGGATTTCCCAAATAAATATGGGCTATTCCCCTTAGGAATTGTGCAAGGAAATAGGGGCTCAGCATGTAGTGGAAATTGGCTAAGTGTTGGTCAGTGCGGGCTGGTGATGTAGAGAGTTGATCATACTTGTGCAGAATTATTCTTGTGAGAACAAGCTTTGTATTATCACTTGGATTTTTTATTAATGAAATAGATAGTCAGGGTTTTGAGCAGTGGCTTTTCCCAAATAATTTTTTATGTGTCTTTGATTATCTTCCTCTTATCGATAATTGTTTTCATCGATCATTGGTTTTCGTTGTTTAAAGAGTAGACTAGATTCTTGTCTTGTGTTTTAGTACATTACATGAGCTGTGAATCTACAGGAAAGTGTACATGGTATCAGACCTGAAGATAGTATAATAGAGTAGATTTAGACGTTTTGAGTTTTGGGTTATAGGTGAAATTCGAATTTGCAATACATACTTCAGGATCGGCAGATGGCATTCTATGGTTTGCGGATTGAGTATGCCTTGGAAGGTAGCTCGAATTATATAGCCTGGAAGGATAGAATGGAGGTTGTGATGGAGGATAATGGCTTGAAGAAATTCATTGATAAAGACATTCCTAAGCCAACAACATTGGATGCACATAATATGGCCGAATGGAAGAAGTGTGTGGCGAAGGCGAGGCGGATAATCCTTGAGGGAGTTCGAGACCACCTTGTCTCGAGTTTCCATGGGAAGGAAACTACGTATGCTATTTGGAAAGCATTGACAGACCTATTTCAGAACAACATTGACCATAGGAAGTTGGCACTAAAAGACAAACTTTGAAAAATCAAGATGGAGAAAGGCGAGACCATTCCAAAATACTTGACCAAGTTCACTCACTTTCGTGATGAGCTTGGAAGTGTTGGAATAACCGTTGTCGAGGATGATATGGTGAGCCTAGCTCTCCTAGGCCTTCCCAAGAATTGGAATAGCTATCAAGACTCTATCAATGGGAGGGAGAAGCTACCAGATTGGGAACGATTGAGGTCAGATTTGATGTAGGAGGAGATCATAAGGAACACCAGATATGGTTCCTCATTGAAGACTGATGATGAGGAAAATTGTTCCTTAGAGAGTAAGGCAAAGAAAAGGAAAGGGAAGGTTTCCCATTCTAAATCAGATTCTTGCCATGGAGGTAAAAAGAAATACATGCCGAAAGTTAAGTCCTTTCATTGTCACGAGCTGGGCCATTTTGCTACAAATTGTTCGTTCAAGAAGTCCAAGAAGTCCTCAAGAGGAGCAGCAGGTGAGGCTTTGGCATCTCAATTCGAATTGGACTTTACTCTCATTACATGCATGGTGTCATCAATGATGGGTAGTGTATGGTATCTTGATAGTGGAGCTTCATTCCACATGACTGATGACAAGGAGTTGTTCAGTGACCTTGAGGAGAAAGATCTCCAGATGTATATCGAGATGGGTGACAATGAGAGGTATAGTGCTACTGGATTGGGCACAATTATTTTTCATAGGGAGCAGGGTGATCCTCTCACCTTGAGAGATGTTATGTATATGCCCGGGTTGAAGAAGAACTTAGTATCGGTCGCCATGCTTGAGAATAGATGCTATGATGTGATCTTCTCGAAAGGAAAGGCATTTCTTCGACACATAGCCACAGGTCAAGTAAAGAAGATATGGATTCAAGTAAAGAATATCTATAAGCTAGAGGTAGAATATTGTGCTGCTTTGAGCATGAAAGTAGAGAAGGTGCAGAGCCGAGATGTTGGTGAGTTGTGGCATAGGGGATTGGGCCACTTGCATCATGGAAAATTTTAGGGGTGAATTTTCGCCCTTGGGCTAAATTAAGGGGTTTTATATTTTTATTGGGCAAATATTTTGTATCATAGTACATTGTTACAAATCGCCTCAAATTTATTTTATAAAAAATTTAGGTATGGAGGTTAGCACACCTTATTTTAAGGGAGAGGGTAAAAAAGTAAATTTAGCCCTTGAAATTAGGAGTTACAATCTTCCATTCGCCCTCATTTTCAAGAAAATGTATTTATGAATGTTATAAATAAAAATATAAATTACAGTGGAGGTATGTAAAAAATAACCTCTTTTATATTTTAGTCCTTAACCCTCTTTTTCTTTTTAAGAAGGCTCCAAAAGCAGGTTTTCATTTTAGTAAATATATGTGCAATACCATATTTATAAAGAGGTATTTGAAAATTAATAAAAATATAAAATAACCAGAGTGATGGAATAAATAAAACCATTTTTTTATATTATTCTCATATTTTCACCTTTTTATGAACATGGCAGCATGTAAATTAAAATTAAAATATAATTAAAGTTGAGGATGTAAATTAAATATAACCCTTTTCTATTTAGTCCATAACCCTCTTTCTATTTAAGAAGGCTCAAAAAAGAGGTTTTATTTAATTGAATCCTATGGGCCAAATACCATATTTATAAAAAATGTATGGTAAATTAATAAAAAATATAAATAAACAAGAGGTATGGTAAATAAATAAAACATTTTTTATATTTACTCGATAAGCCACCTTATATTTACAAACACTCAAAAAATGTGTTATATTTAGGTGAGGCCTATGGGCCAAATACCATGTTCCAAATTATTATTAATACCATGCAAAAAAACATTATTAACCCTAATATTAGTATTAATAAAAATAAAGATGGCACACAGTATTGACCCATGGTATTCACATGGAATGTCCCCCCTATTTAAAGTGGGGAATTAAACTAGCATACATCCATCTTTACTCTGGATCAAATATCGTGATATGCAAACTAACATAGAGTGAAAAAATATTTGATCCCTCTCGAGGCTTGGTAGATCAGGAGTAAAAATGGATCCTGTAATTTAATGTCACTTAAACATTTTAACTTGATTAAAATAAAAAAAATAAAATAAAAATCAATTGTTAGTTTTATTAATTTTTATAAATTACTAATAGTAGTTTTTAAGCTCCAGGTTTATGATAACCCATGGTATTGACCAATGGTAATACCATGGTATTCATGTGAGCATAGACTATTTAAAGGGGAAATTCTATCAACTTAGATCCATATTAATTCCAAGTCTATCAAGTGCTGGGAGGGATAAATAAATTTCATCCCTCTAAGAGTGGTAGATGTGGAGTTAAGATGGATATAGGTTGGTTTTTATGATAATGAAGGTATTAAATAGACTTAGGAAATTATATTGTAAAAAAAACCTTAAGGTGAATGGTTAAAGCTACATTTAGTCACTTCACAAAATTTAGTACAAAATACCGATATCTCCATTAATATTGGTTTTTTCTAATTTAACAAAAAAAAATCAAAACAATGAAGTTTTAACTCTTTCCACACACCTTCGCAAAAGAGAGATAGTCATTGTCCATATTTTCCACCATTTTTCAAACATTCTCAATATGATATCTTCATGAAAAAGTTAAGGTATTGATCTTGGATTAGTTGTTTGAAAAATATGCTGGTTTGTACAACCTTTCATCTTCTCTGCTATTCTTAGTTTTTCGTAATGATCTGTAGGGGTTGGGTCACTGCACCATATTGTCCTAAAAGGCGGAGATTGTGCACCAAAAAGGAAATTAATCCACATGTTACAACATTGTTAAAAATGGTATGAAGGTAGTGAATTATGTTAATAAGAAATTTAGATTGGGAGAGAAGTAATTAAATTTTATTATTTAATTGAAGATTTCCAATTAAAATAATAATAAAACTACATTTATATATTTATATATTGATTGGAAGGCTTCTGACAACGGTCACTTCTTTCCATTAGATCTCGCCTTTGGGATACCTACTACTTCATTATATTATATAGTTGGGGCTTGCTACTTGTTGGCATGTTGGGGTAAACAAACTTGATGTGTTTTTTTTTAATCTCATAGTTCGAGCCTATGGAATAAGAAAGAAATTTGATAGCTTGGCAAAAGTGGTAGCTTGACAAAAGTAGTAGAGAAAACATTAATCTCTCCTACCATGACAAACATGGCCACTAAAACTTGCCACATTGTTTGTAGGAAGTGAAAATTATGTTCCTTTTTTCCAAACATGTATGTTAGTATATTACAGTTTGATGAATGTATTTTATTATCATCATATATGGTTTCATACTTTAACAAAACATTCACCAAGACTTCACAATGTTTTATTATTCAGTGAAAGATTTTTCCAAGATCTTACAAGAGATTTTAATTCAGTTGAAAGATTCGCCATGACTTTTACAAGATATATAATCTGTTGAGAGATTCGCCAATATATAATATATATATATATATATATATATATATATATTATAATATTATATATATATACATATTATATTATGATAAAATGCCTCCATTTTTTCCTATATATCATGGTGATTCACCCATTTATTATACATATAAATTTAGGGTGGTTCTTAAAATTTTCATTGCATGGGGTTTTGAAAATCATGCAGTAGATCTCTACTGGTCTTCTCAAAGGTACACTAGAGCAAGTTGATACATGCAAGGGGTGTACTTTGGGAAAATACACCAAGACTTCCTTTCACAACAGAGAAAGTTGAGCAAAGGAAATTCTAGAGAGAGTCCATTTAGATGTGTGTGTACCATTCTTGAAAGAATCCATGGCCAAACACAGGTATTATGTTATATTTGTTGACAACTTTTCTCATAAATGTTGGATATTTTTCATGCAGAAGAAGGATCAAACTTTCTCAAAGTTTTGTGAATTTAAAGCATTGGTTGAGAAAGAGTCTGGCAAGAAGGTTAAAACTTTGAGGAACAATCAAGGTGGTGAGTATGTCTCAAATGGGTTTAAGAACTTCTGTACAGTAAAAGGGATTAAACGGGATTTGACAGCACCCCATTATCCACAACAGAATGGGGTGGCTGAGAGGAAGAACAGAAGCATTGTAGGGGTGGCACAGGTGATGTTGCATTATCAGGGCCTACCACTACACTTGTGGGATGAGGCATGCAACACAATGGTTTATTTGCAGAACCATAGCCTGCATCTGATTCCTGGGATGAAGACACCAGAGGAGGCTTATTCTGGTAAGAGGCCAAATGTTGGCCACTTCAAGATTTTTGGGTCATCAGTATATTTCCATCTAACCAAAGATGCATAGAGGAATCTTGAGCCAACAATAGAGTTGGGGATATTTGTGGGGTACATTGATACACCTCACAACTATCGGTTGTACTTGCCGACCAACAAGATGACAATGGTTTGTAGGTATGTCAAATTCGATGAGGAGAAGGCCATGCCCGTTTCCCTTGGGAGGGAGCTTGGGATACATGCGATTGATGATATTTTAGCTCCTAAGGTTGAGGAGCCTCAGATTGATGTGGAGTAGCCACATGCAGAGGATTCCAAAGTGGAGGCAACTACTCAAGGAGAGTCTTCCAGAGATGGGAGAAAGCATACCAGAGAGGCTAACAGGTTATTGCATAATGCATGGGATAATGTGGGAGCACCCACATCTCAATGCAAGAAGAGGAGGTCACCTGAGAGGTACACTAGATACATGGCTCTTATGAGCAGATGTATTGAAACAAAGCCATCTTCGTTTGAGGAAGCAGTGAAGCAGCTGGTTTGGGTTGATGCCATGGTGGAGGAGTATGACTCAGTTTATAACAGTGTTTGGGATGTGGTCCTGAGACTGGAGGACAAGTTAGTGGTGAGCTCTTGATGGCTTTACAAGGTAAAGCAAATTGCAAATGGTAGCGTGGAGAAGCATAAGACCAGGTTTGTGTCCCATGGCTTTTCACAGGTAGAGGGGATTGACTATGATGAGACATTTTCTCCTGTTGCAAGGTACTCATTGATCAAATCTATATTGGCACTATCAGTGTAGATGGGTTGGAAGATACATCAGATGGATGTAAAGGCAACCTTCCTTAATGGCACAATTGAGGAAGAGGTGTACATAGAGAAGCTTGAAGGTTTTGAGACCTTTGACTGCGAGTTGCATGTGTACCAGCTCAAGAGAGAGTTGTATGGGCTGAAGCAAGCACCCCATGCTTGGTACACCATGATTGATAGCTACTTCACCAAGTTGGGCTTCACCAAGAGTGAAGCGGATGCGAACCTGTATCACATAGTGGTGGAAGGTAAATTGTTGATCATTGTGTTATATGTCTACGATTTGATTTTTACAAGTGATGATCAATAGATCAAGTCTTGCAAGGAGGACCTTGAAATAGAGTTTGAGATGAAGGAAATGGGGCTCATGCATTACTTTCTGGGCATGGAAGTATGGCAGGGCGATGAGGAATTATTTGTGTCTCAGGGAAAGTATGCCAAGGAGATACTCAGGAGATTTTGCATGGAGAGAAGCAAACCTGTGGAGACTCCTCTAGCAGGTAATTAGAGGAAGGAGGATGCTACTTTAGGCGAAGTAGTGGAAGTTGTTGTTTATAGGCAACTTGTGGGTTCACTCATGTACTTGGTGAACACATGACTGAATATGTGCTATGAAGTTAACCATCTTAGTCGAGGGATGGTTAGGCCTACCAAGCTGTATTGCAAGGTGGCAAAGCATGTGTTGAGATACCTCAAGGGAACTACTCAGTATGGATTGTGGTACAGACAGACATAGGGAGTGAAGCTTAAAGGCTTCACTAATGTAGATTGGGTAGGGAGTACATCTGACAATAAGAGCACATCATGAGGGATCTTCAGTATTGGTTCAGTGACATTTTCTTGGTACAACAAGAAATAAAGATCAATTGCACTCAATTTGGCAAAGGCAGAGTACATGGCTGCAAGTTAGGCAACATGTGAGGCCATGTGGATGAGGAAGGTTCTAGTTGGTTTGTGTGGTCAGAAAATGGATCCAACTATGATTTATTGTGATAATCATATTTGTATCAAACTCTTTGAAAATCTAGTTTTTCATGATCGGTCCAATCATATTGATATCTGATATCATCATCTCACAGATTGTGTATTGAGGTGGATTATGTTGTTGGAGTACATTCCCACAAAGGATCAAGATGCTGACATTTTGACAAAGGAATTGTCAAGATGTAAATTTGAGTTTCACAGAGATAGGATGAGGGTAACTGATAATCCCTTTCTTGTTGAGAGGGAGTGTTGAGAAATGACAACAAGAAATTCCAGTTTAATTTGTCCTTGAATTAAACTCTCAATTAAAATTGAATTCTATTTTCATAACAACTTGTAAGTAGTTAATTAAGTTTAATTAACTTTATTAGCATAGGAATTTCAAGTTGGAAGTATTTTTGTAGTCATGTATATGCTCTCCCTATATTTTAGGGGTCCAAGATGGGTTTATTTGAATTGTAATTAGATAACTCAGTTTGACTGAGTTATAGACAGTTAAACTAGTTCTAACTATTTTTGGAATTAGTAGAGGTCTAGTACTGAGTTGGTGCACTGGTGCATCCTCAGTGCTACTCTAGCTAACTAAAGATTCCCTCGTGAGAAACTCATGCATGTCAGTTCAGAGAAAGACCCAGTTGAGACTAGAGTGTAGGGACAATGTACTATCAGTTGTAGAATGATCCGAGTTGTACAGATCATGCATGTAGTCAGAAGAGGATCGATATTTGGATTGCACAGTTATGGAGGAAGGATTTCCCAATTAAATATGGGTTATACCTCTCAGGAATTGCGCAAGGAAATAGGGGCTCATTAGGCAACAGAAATTGGCTAAGTGTTGGTTTGTGTAGGCTAGTGAGGCAAAGAGTTTATCATACTTGTGCGGAATTGTTCTTGTGAGAACAAGCTTTGTATTATCACTCAGATTTCTGATTAATGCAATATATAATCGAGGTTTTGAGAAGTGGATTTCCCCAGAAAAACAATTGTGTTATGTGTCTTTGATCATATTCCTATTGTCTATTATTGTTTTCATCGATCATTGGTTTTCGTTGTTTAAAGGGTATAGTAGATTCTTGTCTTGTGTTTTAGTACATTACATGAGCTGTGAATCTACATGAAAATCTACAAGTGGGTCTTTAAGAACAAGTATAAATCAGATGGATCACTTGACAAGCATAAATGTAGGCTTATGGATAAAGGTTTTACACATAAGCTAGGGGTTGATTATGAGGAGACTTTGCCCCCACAACAAAATGGGCTACCATTGAGACACTCTTTTCCTTGGCAACTCAAAATAGTTGGAAAGTCCATCAAATGGAGAGGTGAAATTTATATATTAAACATAGGTAACTAACATTTGAAAGGGATCTAATCAGATATCACATCTCCTTTTAACTAACATCGAGATTGTGTATTGTATCCCAATCGAAGTTTGAGAGAACCGCTTTATTTCACATGTAAATTTTAATGTTAAATTATTATAATGAGCTCTTTAACATAAATCAAATTAAGAGATAAATATAAAATAATATAAAATAAGGTAAAAATTATGAATTTATTTTTAACATGTTTATTTATTAGTATAGATTTATTTTAATTTTGTATTTGTTAATTATTGAGAGGGATCAAATCTCTCAAGATACAAACTCCTTTTTTAGTGCAAAATTTAAGAAAAGATTTCCACCTAGAAAGATTTGATTCGCATATACACAAACTTCTTAATTTGGAAATGAAGCACAATTTCCCTAAGCCTTAGACGCAAAGCATTAATGTGCTTATCTTTAAAATTGGGGATAAAAATGTTCCCTCTAACTATAGGACCATTATGATTATCCACATTTTAGCCAAATTGTATGGGTTCATTTTGGAAAAGAAGATTAGCCTTTGGCTCAAAAGCCATGGTAAAATAGTTAAAGGGAAAGATGGTTTGGATACATCACTCAAATATAGACCATCTTGTAACTCTTAGGATCGTCATAGAGGAATCTCGCAATAATAAAATTGATCTCTTATGTTGTTTTGTTGACTTCAGAAAAAATTTCTACACAGTTCCTCAAGATAAGCTATGGAAGAGACTTGAAGAGATAAGGGTTCCTCTCAAGTTCAGGGTTGTTGTGATTACAATCTTAGGACCAAGGAGGGTTGGTTTGAAGAAATTAAATGCAATATCAGAGTTAAGCAAGGTTATCCCCTATCCCCTTCCATTTTTGGTATTTACATTGATAAGCTAGAAGAATGTTTGGAAGCTACAAGATGTGATGGCCCCAAGCTCATTGGTATGGTCATTACTTTTCTCCTTTATGCTAACGATATTATTCTTCTAGCCAAAAAACACGATGATCTCAACAAGTAGCTTAAAATCCTCCATGATTACTGCTCCAAGATGGGTATAATTGTTAATACCAACAAGACTAAAGTCATTATAATTAAATCCAATTAAATCGACTATGATGATTTCATTTATGATAACAATTACTCGGAGAAGGTTTCTCCATACAAATATTTAGGTATTGATATTCATCATAATCTCAACTAGAATTATATCATTGAGAAAAGGATGATAGGAGATTGGAAATCTTATTATGAGCTTGAAAATAATTAAAGTCAACGAATCTTTGGGTATGGAGTAAACTAATATTCATTTTTGAGACTCTCGTCACCCTTATTATTTTATATGGATGTTAGGTTTGGAGTTGTAGCATATCTAGAGAAGCATGGAGGAATATTGAGTTGATCCAAAAGCAATTTATAACCCACAACCTCAAGATTAAAGGAAATACTCCCTACACTATCCTCTCAATTGAAGTTATCATTTCCCCCATTGAAATCATGGTTACCTTCCCCCATTGAAATCATGGTTATGTTTACGTATCTCATGCATAAGAAGAATCTTTACAACATGGACGCTGAGAGGTTCCCCAAACTTGCTTCTAACTCCATCCAAAACCCCCACCTCCGGCTCAAGAAAAGCTAGCATAAGGATGCGTAGTCTTGGCTTGACCATTAGGGGATGAAGGAGGATATCTTCTTGGAGAATAAGGATAATATCAAAATTACTATTACTGCCAAATATAAGGACAAGTTGTGGGATGATGAGTTAGAGGGAGAAAAGAAGATAAAGTATTATAAGGAGGTTATCAACCCCAAATTTTCTAACCATAATTATCTTTTTGTCTTGACTAGTGCTAAGAAGAAAATGAACTCGAAGACAAGAACTAATTCTCATGAGAGTTCAAAGTGAAATCAGACATGGTCAATTCCAAAAACACCTTGGGATGAAAGAGTCTCTCACCTTTGTGATATTAAGAGAGTTGAAAATGAAAAACACTTTCTCTTGGATTGCTTGTCTCTTACATACATCCATTCTCATTTCCAAAATCTTTGCCACACTACCAACCTTCTTAAATTGTTAAGTCAACAAAACTATAATGATCTAGGAACGCTTCTCTACCTTCTTTTCGATTATAGAAATAAAATTTTAAAGAATATCAATTGATCTCTTACTTTCTTAAGGACAGATAGACCATATTCGTCTTAATGAGCATTAATCATCATCAACATCACCATTAATTTTTTTTACAATTTTATTAGTAAAAATAAAGTTACAATATATCCAATTGAATAGAATCGAGTTATTTTTTTATTGCTTTTACTTATTGTTGACACTATTTGGGATTAGGAAAATGATCTGAACTTAAACATGAACACAACAATACATATATAACCATAAATACATGGATGTAGCAGAAATAACACTTCAATTCATTAATATCACACACTGAAATATGCTTACAAACAGAATGGAAATAAACTAGCTCGGGTGATGGTAGCTTATTTATGAGAAGAGATGTGGCGGATACATGCCTCTGAACTATTAAAACGAGGATCAAGGGCCTATTTATTATTGAGAAATAAGGGAAAACCCTAAAAAACAAAACCCTAACCCCAGGAGATGGAACACCAAGAGTTTGTGGGCCCCGTTGGGGTTAGTTGGGTAGCCAACTCCCTGGGTCGTAACTGGGTCATATTATCTTCTCTTGGTATGCACGATACCTTGTTGGAAATATATATCTGAGTACTACAAGATTTGTGGCAAGTCCATGCCTATGGCTATGGGCCTCCTGTCGACCTCAAAAAAACACTGTTTAGGGGGTCAAAACAACTCCGGAAGTTCAAGACGTGAAAACTGCTAAAAATAGTAAATGTTGCAATAAACAAAGAAATAGATGAAATCGACTAGAGTTCTAGGTCGAATAGGTGGGTGGCCTCCAATATCCACCTGGATTAGAAAACCTATGTAAATATTGTAAATAGAAAAATAAAAGAAGTTGGAAGATAAAGAGACATTGGGAGATGAAAATTAATAGTCTCTCTCTCCTTTTATATATTCATATTCTCTCATAATGAAAAACATAATTTGATTTTGAGTTACACGCTTGGCATGGTATCAGAGAATAAGTCCCATTTTAGACTTGTAACTTTGGTTTTTTTCTTGCTTTCCTCATAACTGTCCCCAAACGCTGTATTGTCTGTACGTTTTCCAAAGTGCAGTTACAAAAAAAAATTGTGCATTAAGAAAAGGAGTGAGTCTATTGATGCATAGATTTTGTGACCTTTGCATATAATGTTGAAGTTGAGCCGTGTTCAAATACTGCTACGATGACACTGAACTTGTGAATTACGTTTTGAATGTTTTTGATGGTCGTGACTTGAGGCATTTAATGGTATGCTACATAGATTTGTATGTTGCATTGATAGCTTTTTTTATGGTCGTGTGTTATATGCATTGAATGTGTTTGAGGATTGTGGTGATGTTTGCTAGTATATGTGATGGTTGAATCTTATATACATATGCATAGTTGAGTTTAGTAATTTTTTGAAGATATTTTTTTAATCAAAATTACTAGTATAAGGATTTAATTTATTTGAGGCCAGTTTATAAGTTTTGCAGGAATGCATTCACTCATCTCCATAGTGGGAGAAGTTGTTACTAGCAAAGAGAACTATCATGAGTGTTCCAAGAAGATAAAGAATGCCTTGATTTTTAATGAGTTGTGGAAAGGAGTTTCTGAAGGAGAAGGAGACAATGCACAATAAAATCCCACTTCTGACAAGGAATTTACCTTTTGGGAAAATAAGAACAGCAAGGCCTATGCCTTGATTGTAGCATCAGTAAATAAAGCGGTGAGTCGTCATATTTCACTATTTTCAAATTGTTTTTAACCTTTAAAGAAGTTGAAGGAATTATATGACTCACACTATGAGCTTGAAGTTGTTCAATTTATGATCAAGTTGTTCAATCTTGAGTTGAAAAATAATGACCCTCTTGCCTTATCATCATAAATAAGATCCATTATGCATGACATAAAAGTTGTCATCTGGGTGAACAAGAAAATCAAGGCCTATGCCTTGATTGCAACATCAATCAAACAAGAGGTGAGTTGTCATATTATGCTATTTACAGATGATTTTGGTGCTTTAACGAGGCTGAAAGAATTATATGACTCACACTCTGAGCTAGAATTTGTTCAATTGATGATCAAATAGTTAATTTAGAATTGAAGGATGATGATCTCATTGCCTTAGCCTCTCAAATAAGAGCCATTATGCATGACATAGAAGCCAATGGTGTTAAAATGGATGTTCCTCTCACTGCTTATGTCAAGGCACTATATCCCACTTATTCACATTATCTTGAGTCATTGCAAGAAAGTGGCAAACTTAAGGATATTTCCTTTGACTCCCTTGAGAAGAATTTTGTTGAAAGAGAGAATGCTTTTGGAAAGAAGACAACTCCTCAGTCTTTTGCTAAAGTTGTGTTCGTTGCATAGAAAGAGAAGAATCATGCAGATGATTCTTCTAGAGGAAGAGGTGGCCAAAGAGGAAGGAAGAATTTTAGAGGCAAGGGGGCAGACATTTCCAAGGAGAAAGGTCTAATATACATTTCATGCGGTGTAACAAAAATGGACATGATGCTTCCACATGTAGGCTACCTTGGGACAAAATCGAGCAGGAAAAAAATGAAGAAAAAGGTAAAACACCTGCTAAATGGAAATGAAAATCATCTGAATCCACTCATTATGTTGTGACACATTGCAACATTGGAGTAACTAAAAACCTATTTAATGCTTCACTTGTTTCATTTAAATATGCTTGGTTGCTTGATTCAAGAGCAACTTTCCACATGAATTTCAAAATAGATTTATTTGAAGAATTCTCTGACAATGTTGATGGAGAATTCCACTTTGCATAAAAGTCAAACTCAAGCCATCTAGGCTTGGCACCATCAGGCTCAATCTGCCTAGACTTCTAGACTTTCTTCTACGTGATGTTCTATACCTCCCGGAGTTGAGGATAAACTTGTTGTCTTTATTCCACATCTACCAACAAGGACCCTCCATTCACATATTTGATGGCAAGGTTGAGGTTATAAAAAACTCAGATCACTCACTTGTTGTGACTGGGATAGAAGAAGAAATACTTTTGAAGCTGAAAGGAACCTCTGTTTGTGCACAAAACTTTTCATACATTTCTCACTATGATGAAGGTACACTTCCATCAAGTCTTTTATGGCATGCTAGATTGGGGCACTTGAACTATGACATCCTTCATTTATTGAAGAAAACTAGTGTTACTACAATTCCTAGGAAACTTAAGCAATGGGATGCTTATATCTTAGGAAATCACAACAAACAGTCATTTCATGACTCTCATTATAGAGCACATAGAAAAATTGAACTCATTCATTTTGATTTATGTGGCCCAATCCTTGTTCCTTCTACAAATGGTAATAAATATATGATGACTACACTAGAATGTGTTGGGTTTATTTATTGGAGAACGAATATGAAGCTTTTGAAAAATTCAATAACTTTCATGCATACATTGAAAATGATGCACAATCTCATATTGGCTCTAGTCATACTGATAATGGAAAAGAATATACTTCAAATGAATTTGAAAACTATCTTCACTAGCACAGGATAAAACATCAAACAATCGTGTCTTATGATCCCCAATGTAACGAAGTAGCTGAAAGAATGAACAAGACAATCTTAAATATGGTACGTTCAATGATGTTTTTCAAGTAGGTTAAGATGATGTTTTGGGCTAATGTGGTCCTATGTGTTGTGTATATAATGAATAGATGTCCATCTCCTGCTATAAAAAACAAGATTCCCTATGAAATGTGGTATGGCCACGTTCCTTTGGTAAGGCATCTCGGGATTTTTTGTTCCATTTGTTATGCCTTGAAACCTAAGGAACAAAGAAACAAATTTGGTGCAAGGAGTCACAAATATATATTCTTGGGGTACTCAAATACCTCCAAAGCATATTGTCTCTATGATGAAGTTAATAAGAAGTTTATAATATCTAGAGTTGTAATATTTCTTGAATCTTCCAAGACTAACAATGTTGTTGAGCGGCAACTTGATTGCATGGATAAATTTGGACATGCAAAGTCTTTTCAATAGTTTGATAATGAGATTCCACATCTTGAATGGGGGGTCCCTATACTGGATCAATCTAGGGAATCTCCTTCTAAAGCACTCTCTCCCCCTCATGAATCTCTAGCCACTAATCAAGATGACACTTTGATTGATATGATTAACAGAATTAGGAGGCTAAATCTTGATTCAACCCCATATCAGCCAACTGAGAAGCCTGAGCCATCTCAAAAAGGTCCTCCAAAATGGCTAACAAAGACACTTGAAAGTGTTTGTCCTAATGAGTTTGGAAAGATACAAACAAGAATATCTATTAGACATAATGGAGGTGATGTAGATGATCCTGATTTACCTGTTGATATGGATGTTTCATATGATTGTGAACTAAATTTGTCTATAGATTCAGAACCAAATTACTTTTAAAAAGTCACTTCTCGTGATGAATGGAAAAAGTGATTCAAAAATAATATGATGCTTTGATAAATAATGGCACTTCAAAGCTAGTTGATATGCCATTGGGAACTAAACCAATAGGCCACAAGTGGGTCTTTAAGAACAAGAATAAGGCAGATGGCTCACTTGACAAGCATGAAGGCAGACTTGTGGAGAAATATTTTGCACAGAAGGAAGGGGTTGATTATGAGGATCCTTTTCCCCCACAATAAAATGGGTTACTATCAGGAAACTCTTTTCCTTAGCATCTCAGAATGGTTGGAAAGTCCATCAAATGGATGTAAAAATTTCTTTCTTGAATGGAGATCTGAAAGAGAATGTTTTTATGTCCCAACCAAAAGGATTTGTTGTGAAGGGTCAATAACAAAAGGTATGCAAGATTGTAAAATCCTTGTATTCCCTCAAGAAAGTATCACAAGCTTGGTACGAGAAATTGACTGAGCATCTTTTGAAACTCATTTTCAAACATTACAATCTTGATGATGCACCTGTGTTTGTCAAAAAAGTTGGAAAAATAGTTGTATATCTTGTGGTGTATGTATATGATCTTCTTGTTATCTCAAAATTGGGCCCTGGAAGGCTGCAGACTAGGAAGACTTCAAGTAACTGTTTCAAACCAATCTTTTAGCTAAGGCTTAGCCTCCTTAGCCTGAGAGGACTCTCTCAAGGGATTAAAGGTTTTTTATTATGATCAAGATGGCTAACTCTTTGTGAAACAAATAGAAATGAAAATGGTGGAAACAAAATTAACAGGTATCCATTGGGCTTATGGAGTCATATGTGATCTAGTATTAATAGTAGGATTGGCTTTGCATAAAATTCAAGGCATTCAGATTTCAATATAGGTAGAGCACACCAAATACAAAGAAGACAGTCAACAAGTATATGAAGGAAATTAGAACACTGCAAGTGATTTCTAAGTAATCAAATACTCATAACATTGTAGATAATCATGAAAAGACAACAAAAGAAACTCATACATTGAAGTCTATATTATTCTTGAGAAACATAAGCCAGTATTGTATTACCAGAAAAATAGAGTCTTTACATAGGCCAAACATCAGAGCTTTTTCACATAAATTTCCAACCCTGAGTACATTGCTCTCTCTCCTATATATAGAATTCTTTTACAAGGCTGAGATTCCTCCTCCAACATGAGGGGAATTCGAATTCTACTTCTTATGACACCTATTCACACTTTAACTACCTATTAAATGCAACAAACTGCTAACTAGAAGCTTTAGAAACCTAAGACAATTAGGAGTCTAACTCCATCATCATGATTACAACAACCTTATCTAAACATTTAAAACATTCTTTGACACCTAAAACTCCATGAAGTCGAATTTGATGGTGCTCATAACCTTCCAGCTGGCCCTTGATGACTCATCCCTTTGTTGTTCCTAGAGACTAGGAGATTGTCCCTTGCTCTGTTCTGGCTGAAAAATAGGTCTTGGGACAGAGCTCATAACTTCTCATAAACAATGTATTTGAAAAAACTGAAGGAGGCTTTTGTGAACCAATCCATGCTGATCAAAAAATTCTCTTGGTTTTTTGAAACATCTTTCCTACCGCCCAGAATGAGCCTTCGAAAAACAGGTGTAAAAATATGCTTGTGAAAAACTGCACTTACAGCAGTTTCGTAGTGCAAGTTTGATCATTCATTTATCCCAAATAATAATGGATTTGAAGAAAGTGGAAGAGGTTTTTGTACTTCAGAATCTTAGGAATACCTCTTTCACTTTTCTGAGATGAGTTTTTAACTGCTCGGAAATCCCCTTGGAAGTCGACTGCTCTTTTCATAACATAAAACTTTGGAGTTCATAAAAGTATTTCCTTTCCTTGTTTTGCCTTTTCTTGATGTTTATACCTTATAAGTAATCCCTTTCAGTTGCCCATCCTCAAAAAGATATCCTTTTGTCTTACAAAAATTGTCCATCAAATCACAATATGCAGATACAGCAGTTTCGTAGCACGCTACGAAACTGTTGTGCATTAGGCATCACTTACAGCAGTTTCGTAGCATGATACGAAACTACTGTGTAATTTCAAAACACAACTTGAAGACCAAAATTTAACTTTTTTGAGCCTCTCTATATTGAAATGTCCTTTTCAACTGCCCTGAAGCTATTCAAAACTGAAAAGGAGATGCATCATTCTTCAAAAAACTTGCAACAAGGTAAATCATCAAAATTTGGTACATGACCTTACTTGCTATGTGATTTTCCTTAGCTAAGGAAATCCTTCTGTTGGCTTAGTTGTATCTTCAAATCCTCAATTTGCCTCTTCATAATTCTGATGTTGGGTCTGAGCCTATTATTAATCCATCTGATGTATCTTGCCTTGCTTAACTTAGGAACTACCTCGCTTGAATTTGATGAAGATTTTTGATCTCTGCTCACCATAGGCTTGTTTGCTCAAACTAAGAATGGTATCAAATGTCTATTGCATGAACACAACCAAGATCCGCATGAATATGATCAGGATCAATTAACTCTTCCCTTACCCTTTTTCTTTGAAATTTTGTCAGTGATAACACTTTTGATGATACGGAACTGATCCAGGTGGATATTGGTGGCCACTCATCAATTCCACTTGGACCACCACCATTGTTTCTTTCAATTTTTCATTTTCCTTAATTGTAGCACAATTTACTATTTTTAGCAGCTTTTCAGGTCCTAAACTTCCGGAGCCATTTTGAGCCCCTAAACGACGTTTTTTTTGGCAATCTACCACCATCGACTTAGAATAAGTCATTTTTTCCATCATATTCCTCAGAGAGATCTTTCCAACAGGGTATCATGCATGCCAAACAGAGATAATATGACCAAGTCATGACCTCGGGAAGTTGGCTGCCCAACTAACCCCAATGGGGCCCATAAACTCTTGGTGTTACATCTCCTAAGGTTAGGGTTTTGGTTGTTTAGGGTTTGCTCTTATTGTTCAATTTTAAAAAGGCCCTTGAGCCTCATTATAAGGTAGTTCATAGGAATGTAGCCACCACATCTCTTCTCAGAGATAAGCTATCATCGTCGAGCTAGTCTCGTTTCCATATTGTTTGTAAGCATATTTCATTATTTGATATTAATCAAAGGAAGTGTTATTTTTGCTGCATCTCTGTATTTATGGTTATATCTATAATTTGTTGCATTCTTGTTTAAATTCGAACCAGTGATATCAGAGGGGTTTTCTCTTTCTCTGTTTTTCTTTGCATGTCCCCACTGAGGTCTAGATATAAGGAGCTAGGGCTCAAACTGGTTGAACCTTTGCAAGACCAACCTCGTAAATCACAACAACCTCTCATGGAGGAAGAAAAGAAATACGAGGGAGTAGGAGATCCTATCAAAATATTGCTCGAGGAGGCCCTCAAGAAACAAAGGAACGCGATGATGGATAACTTTGCCCATATCCTTCAACGGTTACCCACTGGCAACGCATCCACATCCAACAACCACTATGGAGGCTCCACACCTTTTAAGGTACAAGTAAACTTTGAGATTCCCATATTTGAGAGCCAAATAGATGTAAACGCCATAGATAAATGGTTGAATCTGTTAGAAGAATATTTTTCTTTTCATGATTTTTCCAGTCGAGAAAAGATTACTTTTTCTCTTCTCAAAGCTGCCCCCCACATCAAGGACTGGTGGGAAACCTATTGTGAGCAGAAGGATGAAAGTACGAACTCACTGTTTTCAGCCACTCCCACTTGGAATTCATTTCGAGATGCCATCAAGGAGTAGTACTACCCTGTCGGGAGCTATGAGGACAAATACATAAAGTGGACCACACTGCGGCAGGGAAGGGACCAAGATGTGTTGGAGTTTACTAATGTTTTTCATACCCTGCGCACGAAGTTGGGCATCAATGATTTTGAGAAACATTTGGTACTCAAGTACTGTTGTTGCCTACATAGATATATCTAGGATGAGATGGAGTTCTTAGACATCTCCTCGCTCGGCACGACATACCGTTACGCCGTCAAGATCAAGCAGAAGTTTAAACAGAAGAAGCGGGATTTTGGATCTGTGAATCTAAAGCAAGGGAAAGGCGCCCCCAAACTGCAGAACAAAAGATAAATCCAAAGCAATATGGCCCAGGACAACCCACCAAGGCCACAAGAAAAGAACAACACTGCAAAGCCGAAGAAGGACACGAGAAAGCGGTGTGAGTTCCATAAGAGCTCCACCCACAACACAAGAGAGTGTCGAACCAAGCAATCATTGGTGGCTGAGCTGAAGGCTTTAGAATTAGATGCATGTTTTGAATCTGAGTCTAAACCTGGCAAGGGGAATGATAAAGGGAAGCAGATTATTGATGCGTAGCCCAACACCACCGTCGCCACCACAAAGATCCAGAAGGAGGATCGGAAGATCGAGAGGAGGAGGAATGTCTCTTCCACTCCCAAATGTGGGTGAAGGGTTCCCTGCTACAATTCATTGTCGACAGCGGGAACCAAAAGAACCTCATTGCAGTAGAGGTCGTGAAGCGGCTGGGCTTATTGACAACAACACACCCACAACCATACACCATCGGATGGCTTCACCAAGGACGAGATCTGTGCATGATCCAACAATGTCTCCTTCCATACAACATCAAGCCCTTCATTGATGACGTAATATGTGACGTTGCTCCCCTTGATGTTTGTGATGTATTATTAGGTCAACCATAGTTGTGGAAGTGACATGTTGTGTATGAGTCAAGGCCTTGCGTTGTTATTGTTACATTAGGAAATAAGTTGTATGGGATACCGGAGGTAGCCCCACCTACCGCCATCTATCTGGTTACTACAAAACCATGCAGTAAGCTAATTTCAAAAACCAGGAAATTTGTTTTCCTGATGATATGCCCTTAAGGAAAGAAGAATACAGTGGCCACGACCCCCAGACAAGGCCCCTCCACATGACAACAACATATGGACAAGGTCGTGGAGGAGTATGAGGACATCTTCACCTCCCCCGCAGGGGTGCCTTTGCATTGTCAGGTCAAGCACCCCATCGATCTGACCCCAGGTGTACCATTACCTAATGGACCAATCTATCAATGCTCCGTTCTAGAGAATGATGAAATCAAGAGGAAAATTTAGGAGCTATTGCAGAAAGGTCACATTCGGTGGAGTTCGTCACCTTGTGGGAGCCTGATTGTGTTGGTACAGAAGAAGGATGGGACTTGGATACTCTGTATTGACTATTGGACGCTCAACAAGATCACTGTCCAGAATAGGTACTCGATCCCACGGATTGACAACCTTCTGGACCAACTCAAGGGAGAAAAATATTTTAGCAAGATCGACTTGAAGTCCAGATATCACCAGGTACAAATCGAACCCTCTGATGTGTGGAAGATTTCCTTCAAAGCCAAGGAGGGCCTTTTCGAATGGTTGGTTATGCCTTTTGGGTTGACAAATGCTCCTGCGACCTTCATGAGGCTCATGGATGACATCTTATGACCTTCACCAACTCATTGGTAGTGGTATACTTGTATGACATCTTGATCTTCAGCCAGAGTTGGAAGAGCACCTCCACCACATCTGACAAGTTCTCCAAACACTACGACAACACAAGTTGTGTGCTAATTTGGAGAAATGCACTTCTGGAATGACCCAGGTTTAGTATTTGGGATACATTAATGATTAATGGGGGGTGCATGTGGATCCAACCAAGATCCAAGTCATTCGGGATTGGCCAGCCCCAACCACTCTGACAGAGCTCTGCAACTTTCTAGGTCTTGCCAATTTCTACCAAAGGTCCGTGTTTGGGTTCTCTCATATCACTTGGCCCTTGAGTCAAGTCACCAAAGGAGGAGCGAAAGAAAAATTCTTTTGCTCTGAATCTCAACAAAAGGCATTCACAGAGTTGAAACATCGCCTCTGCTCTGCACCAATTCTCACATTACCAGACTTGCAACAACCATTTGAGATTGAGACAAATGCCTCTCACTATGCTATTAAGGTAGTCCTTACTCAACAGGGGCATCCAGTGGCATATCACAGTGAGAGACTTTCAGACACGGTCCAAAAGTATCCCACTTATGATAAAGAGATGTATTCCATTATGCAAGCCTACCGACAATGGAAGAATTACATTTTGGGGAAGGAAATGGTCATCCACACAAACCACTGACCCCTACAGTTCATACAGATGCAAGGGAAGCTACAGAATGATCGCCATCAGAAGTGGTCCACATACCTGCAACAGTTCCATTTGAATATCAAGTACAAGAAGGGAAACACAAATAATGTTGCAGACTGCCTCAGCCGACCACCAATTATGGCGTTAACTACCGTGCTCAACTCTTGTGGGCACGAGACTTCTGATTTGCCACTTCTCTACAAAAGTGACCCAGAATTTGGCCACACATATTATACACTCTTGGAGGGTTAAAAAGTTCCAGGTTTTTACCTCCAGGATGCTCTGTTATGCCATATGGGACACCTTTGTGTTCCTTCAAGTGAACGTGCGAAGATGGTTTTGGAGGCACACTACAGTCGTGCTGCTGGGCATTTCGGGGTCGAGAAAACAATGGCGGTACTGCGGAAGTATTTCCATTGGCCGAATATTTGATAAGATGTCAGGAAGTACATCAGATCCTGTACTTCCTGCACCATTTCCAAACCGACAATCAAGAAGCAAGGTCTCTATACTCCGCTTCCTACCCCTAGTCGACCTTGGGAATCCATCTCCATGGATTACAAGTCAGGCCTTCCTTCTACTAACCATGGCAACGACTGTGTTTTCGTGGTCGTCGACAGATTCTCAAAGATGGCCATTATGGTGACCTACAAGAAGAGTATCACGCAGAAGCCACACTCTTCTTTGAATGAGTGTGGGTACACTTTGGGATCCCATGGTCTATCATCTCAAATCGGGACAGCAAGTTCCTCAGTACATTTTGGTCCAGTCTCTAGTTGATGCTGGACACCAAGCTCACTAAGTCCACAACTTTCCATCCCCAAACTGATGGCTAGACAGAGGTCATCAACAGGATGATCGCACACATTTTGCACATGTACAACTCAAAGAATCCACACACATTGGATGAGAGCCTCCCCTATCTCTAGCATAGCTACAACCCGGCTCTCCACAACTCGACTAACCACAACCCTTTTCAAGTGGGATTGGGATTCCAACCATTATGTCCCATTGATGTGGCCATACCAATTGCAACGACTCAGGGAGATTCGACTCATGTCTAGTCCGAAGTCGACAAGGCAAATAGCTTCATTGAGCATATTCAACACATCTACCAACAGGTCCATGACATATTGGACAAAGCAAATGCCAAGTACAAGTAGAGACATGATCAACATTGGGTGCCACATAAGTTCTAGGTGGGTGACAAAGTTTGGCTACATTTGCAGAAGGAGCACCTCACTGGGCCCCACCACAAGATTTGCTTGCTTCGATATGGGCCATACACCATCACCAAGGTTTTGGGAGATAATTCTTTTGAGCTCAACATTCCCGCATTCCTTAGCTTGCACCCAGTGTTTAATGTGGATCGCCTTCAACCATACTTTCCACCATTACTAGACACATTCAACATTGCAGAACAACTCACACCAACATAGTTAAATCCAGACTGCATGGAACAAGCTGTAGCTGATCAAATCATGGACAGACAGATCAAAAACACTCGCCAGTAGAAGATCCAACTGTACCGAGTCGTCAAAGTAGACCAACTCCTTCACCAGGGCAAGTGGCTCACTAGGGACCAAGTTCAGCAAAAGTTTCCTCATCTCATGGAGGAACTCAACGCAATCGGGACCATTGCTTCCTAAGGGGGGAGGAATGATCTAGGTGGATATTGGTGGCCACCCACGAATTCCACTTGGACCACCACCATTGTTTCTTTCAGTTTTTCAATTTCCTTAATTGTAGCACAGTTTACTATTTTTAGCAGTTTTTGGGGTCCTAAACTTCCAGAGCCGTTTTGAGGCCCTAAACGACGTTTTTTTGGCAATCTACTGCCAATGACTAGTAATAAGTCATTTTTTCCATCATATTCCTTTGGAAAGATCTTTCCAACAGGGTATCATGCACGTCAAACGGAGATAATATGACCAAGTCATGACCCCAGGAAGTTGGCTACCCAACTAACCCCAATGGGGCCCATAAACTCTTGGTGTTACATCTCCTCAGGTTAGGGTTTTGGTTGTTTAGGGTTTTCTCTTATTGTTCAATAATAAAAATGCCCTTAAGCCTCATTGTAATGCAATTCAGAGGCATGTAGCCACCACATCTCTTCTCATAGATAAGCTACCATCGTTGAGCTAGTCTCGTTTCCATACTGTTTGTAAGCATATTTCATTATTTGATATTAATCAAAGGAAGTGTTATTTCTGCTACATCTCTGTATTTATGGTTATATCTGTAATTTGTTGTGTTCCTGTTTAAATTCGGATCAGGAACAATGATAACTACATTGCATCCATAAAGAAATATCTGAGGAAAGGTTTTGAAATGACATATTTGGCTATGTTCACTACTATCTTAATAATGAAGTAACCCAACATCAAAGTCTATATTCCTCTCTTAGAAGAAGTACATTGGAGATCTATTGAACAAGCTTGGCATGGTTGAATGTGATCCTTTGACTCCTCCAATGGAACAGAACTTAATTCTTACATCCACTGAAGGAAAAGAATTTGAGGATGCAACAAAGTCAAAATAGCTCATAGGAAGTTTCAACTACCTAACTACTACCATACTAGACATTTCATTTGTTGTTTGAATCCTCTCCAAGTTTAGGCAAAAGCCTTGTGAGGTTCATTGGTCTCTTGCAAAAAGAGTTCTAAAGTACTTGAAAGGAACTCAAGAGTTTAGACTAAAGTATACACAAGTGGGTGACTTCAACTTGATTGGATTCAGATTTCGATGGAGATAAAGAAATTGGGATATCTACTTCATGCTATGTTATGAGTCTTGGATCAGGAGTTGTCTCCTAGAGGTCACACAAACAGTAAGTTCCAACAGATTCCACAACTGAGGCAGAATATGTTGCAATAGTTGAAGCAAGAAAGGAAATTGTGTGGCTCAGGAGAAATCTGGAAGATTTGTAGGCAAAACAAGTGCATTCAACTCCTTTTTTGATTGATAACACTTATGCAATAAAGTTGGCCAAGAACTTGAAGTTCCATGATCAAACCAAGCACATCAATACAAAATACCATCTGATTTGAAATCATGTTGAGGCCAAGACAATCCATCTATGAAATTGTTCCACAAATGAGCAAATTGCAAATATCTTCACCAAAATGCTTAGAAGGCAAAAGTTTGAAATATTCAGGATAGTATTTGGGCTCACCAACATCCCTTCAGATTAAGGGGGGAATGTTGACACCTAATCTTTGGGATTAGGAAAACCAATGTAAATATTATAAATAGCAAAATAAAGGAAGTTGGAAGACAAAGAGACATTGAAAGGTGAAACCCAATAATCTCTCTCCTTGTATATATTCATATTCTCTCTTAATGAAAAACACAATTTGATTCGAAGTTACATACCTAACTTAACAATTATTATTATTTTTAATTGAATGGACATTATATTTTATTATTATGATTTTTTGAACTAATACTTCATTTTATATAAATATTATAAAGACGTTCTATAACTCAAAATAAGAAAAATATGGTAATAATTATAAATGAATATAAACATTTAAATAACAACTCAATATGAAACATATAACCCAAATACCACTGATCTCAAGACTAATTTTTAGATAATTTTGAATAAACACTTAAATTAAACTAAAAATAATGAAAAAAAAATTATATCACATAAAATCCTATCCTACTAGATTTCCTCATTTTCAATTTTAAACTTAAAATTATAAAATCGAATATAAGCTTTTCACTAACTATAAAATTAATTTTATAATAAAAATAATAATAAATAATAAAATAAAAACCAAATAATATTTATTCTCATACCAATTTACATAATCGCAAATCATGGAAAAGTCAAATTTATATACTAAACATTGGTAACCAACCTTATAAAAGAATCTAACGAAAGGTCACGTCTCCTTTTAACTAACATCGAGATTACGTCTTGTATTCCAATCAAAGTTTGAGAGGGACCCCTTGCACGTTCACAGATTTTTTTAATGGAGATTTAACATTAATGTTGTTTTTTGGTTTTTTATTATTATTTTTAATTTTACGTGTAAATTTTATTGTTCAATTATAATATTGAACTCCTCAGCATAAATCAACTTAACTTCGTCATGTTTATTTAAATAAATATCTTTGTTTTCGTGTTGCAAGGACTGAAATATTAAAGAAATAATGGAGTAGCAGGTACTTTTTTTTCAGAAGAAAAAAAGCATGATATGTATTATATTATATTGAGAAAATATATGAAACATATGTTGTGTATGACATGTTCTGAAGAGAGTATCATGGGAGCCATATCTGGCATATAGATGCATATGTGACCTGTTAAATATCAGAAAATACATATGTTTTTTCCAAAAGTAAACAGATGGAGAGTATGGTGCATATAACGAGACATTATGGAGGACCATATAATGAGTGCCATAGGGACATGATACTGTCAATGATGAAAATTGGAGGCACCAAATGATTCCTGAAAATGATGTCGTTCCTCCATTTCCACACCATCCAAAGGTATATCAATATCAGATAGCGCCTATTGCCTTTCTGTCTGCTCCACCAAAAGATAGCTGCATGGATGGAATCAAAAACTGTTAAAGTAAAATCAAAGTTGAGAGCCAATGCATACCAGATCCGGGAGGAGGATGTGCATTTGATGAATAAGTGAAGATTGGTCTCTTCGTCATTGCCGCATAGAGGGCATCTGCTGGGGCCATGCCAAGAACGCTTCCTGAGATTCTCCCATGTCAGGTTTTTGTTGTAAAAAACCAGCCAAGAGAAATATATGAATTTGGGCGGACATGAGGCCTTCCAGAAAATGGACGGGTAGAATGGAAGAAAATATGGGCGTCTGCCAATGCATAATTGTGTATAAATGTCCCGAACGGTGACAGGCCTTCGGAAACCGCTGACTGTCCAATTGAGGTGGTCCGAACTTCCAAAACGGTGGATGCCTCCTGTTGAAATAGATTCTGTGATGGCATACCATTGATCCGCCATAGGTTGCTGTAGGTGCAGGTCGATACTGTTCAGCCATACCGGAGTTGAGCCCCTCCATTCCTTAATCAATTTATTCCATGTAAAGTAACCTTGTCGATGGAGCTGAGTTATGAGTGCGCCTGGAATATTCAGGTTTTTGTGACCAACTGTCAGGGGGTCGATTCCAATCAATATATTGCTGCCTGAGTGAATGCGCCATCGTATATGGGAAATGAAGAAAGCTTCAATTCTCTTCATACTAAGCCATATGGGAGATCCAGTGTTGATGCCAATTGACCCCTTCCTATACCAATAAATTATGTCTTTGCCCTTCATGTATCGTTGGCGAATGATGTTACTCCATGTGGATGAACCAAAAATACCCCTCCATAGGGTGCGGCAGATCAGAGCGTGCCCAAACAGTCTTAGTTCCTTGATTCCCCATCCGCCCTGTTGCTTCGGAATGGAAATATCCTTCATTCTCGCAAGATGAAACTTTTGGTGAGTGGATTTCCCGCCCCAGATGTAACAAGCCGAGATTTTGTTGAGCCTGCAAATGATACTTGATGGTAAATGATATAAATGAGACCAGTAGACCGATAGCTGGGTCAAAACAGCCACTGTAAGAGTGATTCTGCCGGCCAACGACAGGGAGCAGAATTCCCAGGCAGCGATTTTGTTGTAATATCTGTGTACCAGCCACTCCCAATCCGAGGAGATATATCTGTGCTTGAGGTGAAATCCGAGATAGGTAATACCGTGCCGAATGGGATGAGACTGCACCTCAAACAAATCGGCGATGGTGTTGACCAGATCATCGTTTTCACCATTGAAATAGAGAGTGGATTTTTCCTTATTAATGATAAGTCCGGTGGCCTTCTGGAAATTGTTCATGATTTCGAATAAACATTGCCAGGATGGAAGCTGTAACATAGCACAAATGAGTATATCATCAACGAATAAGTTATGAGATAAAGAGATGTGCCTACTGATGCGGATAGGAGAGCATCTGTGGTCATTCACCGCATTGTTGATGTGAAGGCTGAGTGAATTCATAACTAGTATGAATATGATGGGAGCAAGCGGACATCCTTTTTTACTGCTGAACGGGGAGTAGCAGGTACTTATCAATGGGAAGTGTTCAATTTTTTTATTATGAGTAGTTTGAAATTATTTTTGTTTATTAAACTATTTTGAAATAATTGAGTAGCAAGTACTTATCAATAAGAAGTGTTCAATTTTTTTTATTAGGAGTAATTTGAAATTAATTTTATTGTTTGAATTTATTAAATTCTGTGTCTGGAAGTGTTTATACTTTTAATATGGGTAGATATTATAGTAGTGAAATGTTTTTAAATATTTATATACTAATTTAATTGAAAATCAATAAAAAGCTAAAACTAATTGCTTAGAGGGTTTTACAGTTTAGAATAGAGGCAATGTTGTAGTGGTGTAAAAGTTTACAACACCATAGGGGTAATATGTCTTCGTAGACTTAGCAATCAAATCCCTGTTGTAGTGGTGTAAACGTCTACAAAACCAGAGGTGTAGAGTATGTATGCCTTCGTAGACTTAGCAGTCAAATCCCTAGGCAGAGGTGGGTCCCTTGTCCCACAAACAAGGGGGTCTCATGCACCAATTTGGTGTATGGCTTGGCTGCGACACCTTAAAATTGGATAATAATAATAATAAGGGCTCAATTAAAAAATAATAAAAAAATTAAAAGTAACATAGAGCCTAATATGGGGGAGATGTCGTAGTGTTTGTAAATAAATGTAAACATTTAAACATTATTTATTTTAGCTCAATTAATAATAAAAAGTTAAAAGTAATAAAAATAAAATTCAATTTGTTACATTGTAATTTTGTTTTACTAATAAAAT